>PVJN01000899.1:0-165465 GCA_004026805.1 Lasiurus borealis | reverse complement strand
CTCTGGGCCCCTAGGCAGTGTGGGAAGGCAGAAAGACAGTCCCAGGCCAGAGCAAAAAGGTAGCTCCAGCTGTAGTGAAGGCAGTGCCAGCAGCCAGGGTAAGAAAGGCCCATTCTTGCATGAATCTTTGTGCATTGGGCCTCTAGTATTACATGAGTAATAACAGTGCGTTAAATGATGTGAGATAACATTTGCTATTACATTTAATCTTTTAGGTAAACCCCATCACAAAGGACATAAATTAAGCTTTTCTACGCATGTATGTTACCTCCTAATAATAAAACTAAGTCACTACCCTTCCTGGAAGTTGGCTAAGTGGTAGTTATTACTTCCGGAAGTTCCACTCTCTGAGCAAATGGTAGAGGCTGGCTTTGCCATGGAGTTTGAGTGTAATGTTGTTATAATATGCAGACCATTTCTCTCTCCATTATTCTTCTCATCCTTTGGGTGCTTCCTGCTAAGAACGCACTACTCTGTTATATTTAGTTTTTAAAGGATATACTAAAAACCAAGGATCTGTAAAACTGCTCTCCCCATCACATGGTTGAGCTACATGGGAGAAATAAGTAGCCATAACATAGCTTTCAAGATGAGAGTTTACTTCTTGTTGTTCAGGCTGCTCTCTTGAACTGGAAGTTTATTTCTAATATTTCTATTCTCTACAAATTATATATCTTAGCTGGAGGCTGATTTTTAGAGGAAAACTACTTTCAGGAAGCCATATATCAATATTCATTTGACCTAAGAGCTGGAGATAGCTTTTCACATTTGCCCGGAGTCAAGGCCTTCATCTGCAGGCGAGAAGCATCGTCAGAGATGATGCCACTAAAAGGCGCTTTTCCTGAGACAGGGCTTATTTCAAAGAAAGGAACAACCGTGTCAGATAAACCCAACAGGCAGCACTGTGATTAAATCTGGGAAATAGGAGCTCCAAAGCTCTAATGCCAAACGATAGTAGAGTTCTCTCAGCAATTAGAGAGACAAAATTACCAGGGTCTGTTTATAGATAAAAGAGATTAACATGGAGTCTCAGGGCTTTGATCACAGAATTTTAAGAAGCCAGATATTGATTGCGTTTACAAGCAATCACAAGAGCCTAAGCCTTGCTTAAGTAGAATGGATGGGAAGAGATGAATAAATTACCCGTTTGATTCAAAAAGGGAAGATCAAAGATTATCTGCTCAAGTATATGCATTAAAGTATAAATCATCAATATTGGCCAAGGGGTATAAACATCCAGTTTTAAGATTAACAAGATTAATAGGGTCTGGGGCTCTAAAGTACAAGAACGGTGACTATGACTCATAATTCAATATTATAGGGACTACATCAAACTAAAAAGCTTCTGTACAGCAAATAAAACTGTCAACACAATGAAAAAGCAAGTTACAAATGGGAGAAAAGTTTGCATTTCATTTATCTGATGAGGGGCTAATACCCAAAATATGTAAACAGCTCGCATAACTCAATAGCAAAAGCGCCAAACAATCTGATTAATAAATGGGCATAAGATCTAAATAGACATTTCTTCAAAGAAGATACATAGCCAATAGGTAACTGAAAAGATGCTCAACATCACTAATCATCAGCAAAAATGCAAGTCGGAAGTACAATGAGGTATCACCTCACACCTGTTAGAATGGCTATTAGAAAGACAAGACATAAGTGTAGGTGGGGATGTAGAGGAAAAGGGAACCCTTGTGCACTGTTGGTAGGAATGCACATTGGTGGAAACACCATGGAAACCAGTATGAATATTCCTCAAAATAATATTATAAAATAAAACTGTCATATAATCCAGAAATTTCGCATCTGGCTATTTATCCAAAGAAAATAAAAACACTAACTCTAAGAAATATATGCACCCTCACTGTCATTTGCAAATAATTGTCAGAATATGGGAACAACTTAGTGTCAATCAATGGATGAATGGAAAAAAGCTGTGATACACACACATACACACACTGAAATAATAATCAGCCATAAAAGAGAATAAAACCTTTCCATTTGTGATAACCTAGATGGACACTGAGGGCATTATGATAAGTGAAATAAGTCACACAAAGAGATAAATACCATATGATCTCACTTACATGCGGAATATTTAAAAAACAACAATACAAAGTTCATAGATATAGAGAACCAAAAGGTGATTCCCAGATGCTGAGGGTCCCAAGATATGAAAGAAAGCAGTGAACATATTTTTAAAAACAAATTGAAAAAAAGTTGTATTATATACTGGAATGATACTAAGAAAGTAGGTCTTAAATCTCCTCACCACAAAAGGGAAATGGTAATAACGTGACAAGATGGAGGTGTTAGCTAATGTCAGGTGGTAATCATTTTGCAGTATATAAATGTATTAAATTAACAGATTGCATATATTTAATGTTAAATAAATGTCAATTATATCCCAATAAAGTTGGACAAATAAATGAGATAGTGATATATTACTGAGCTGCAGTGCAAGACTAAGAAATAAAGAAAAAGGTGCAGTTTTAAAGTCAGCTCAGTCTTTTCATTGGTGATTGTTAGCACAGATCTGGAATAGAAGATTTTGTATAATTGAATGCAAGTCTCTATTTTGTGAGTTCCAAACTGTTGGGATTCTGGTAGCATTAAAAATGCAGAATGTACACTTAAAGTTTCTAATGCTTTTGTGTATGCTTTAACTTGTAAAAAATTAATTTTAATTACTTCAAATTTTAATGATTTTCCCAGTGTAACCCAAAGAATTGCTCTCAAGGGTCTCTGCAAAGAGGGAAAGAGTTTTCATAAATCAGTTTATATTTTCTTAATGAAAACAAATGTTTTCTAACAGCTATACTTGATAGATTCAGAATGTTAGGAGTGCAAACTCCAAAGAGTGGGTTACATGCAATGTAAAGCAGTTAACTTGGAGAGAAAAGTTAAATTCAGAGATACAAGTTTAAGAATCAAATGGCTGCAAATTAGCAGGACCTCAAAGGACTCATGATATTTTGGTCAGAAGAGGCCAAAACATGATCAGAGAGCAATCCTATCTAATAAAAGAATAATATGTAAATTGACCATTACTCCAACACACACGATGGCTGCCCCCATATGGTACAAGATAGCTGCCACAAGATGGCCAGCAGGGGAGGGTAGTTGGGAGGGACCAGGGCTGCAAGGGAGGGCAGTTGGGGGAGACCTGGGCCTGCAGGGGAGGGCAGTTGAGGGCGGACCAGGCCTGCAGGGCAGGATAGTTAGGCATCGATCAGGCTGGCAGGAGAATGGTTACGGTGTGATCAAGCTGGCAGGCTGTAGCCGTTAGGGGTAATCAGGAAGGCAGGCAGGGGAGCAGTTGGGAGCCAGCAGTCCTGGATTGTGAGAGGGATGTCGGACATCCCTAGAGGGGTCCCAGATTGGAGAGGGTACAGGCTGGGCTGAGGGAATCCCTCCCCCATGCACAAATTTCGTGCACTGGGCCTCTAGTAGTATATATAATACAGTTTCACAAAATTTAATGTTGTTCATAAGAATAGGACCCTGGAATATCAAAATGATGTCAGTAGAGTGCCTTAGGCATCTGATATATTCTGTAATGGTCTTTCCTAAGCACATATTTGGCTTTAGGGCAATGGAGGTGTTATGATCTGTCAATTGAAAAGATCTTCAAAAGGCAGTAGTTTTAGATACTTTTTGCTCACAGACCTATTTAAAAAGTTGATGAAACTTTGGGACTTTTGCTATGGAAAAAGGATACGTGTATGCACACGTACAATTATGTGTATAAATTTGGCTCCTTATGTTAGCAATCCGGACTCTGTCAATGATTGATCCCGCTTATTTGTTAGTACTTTGAGCTTGATATGATACTGAGCAATTTATGTTAATTAATTCAATGTGAGGTATTATGATCCTCAGCTTTATAGTTTCAACAATGAAGTAACTTTCCCATTTATCTGGAAACACAAATGTAACTTCTAATGCATATGTAATACATCTGAACTTAACATATGTGTTTGTGCATATAAATGTCTCCAACCTCAGCAGCTACAGTCAATGATCTTGGGATCACAATACTCCTAGAGAAGGGAAGATGGGCATTGGGAAGGAAGGTTAGCCTCCATTTTGTGACAAATTCCTCTTTTCTGGTCTCCGAGACGTCATTTCTCTTTCTATTCTGCTTCCCAGAAATCTACATGAGAGAGAAGAAAGCAGAACACAAAACTGAGGTAGAAAATAAAGTTTGTCCTAAAGTTCAAACATATTGAGACAATATAGCTCAAGACTCAAACACTACCTTCGATATACATTATGGGAAATTATATGGAAAATCCTTGTATACTGATGATGGTATAATATGAAAAGGCTTCATTTGTCATTGGAAGGTGTGAGTTCTTTGTAAGGAAGAGGTCTTTTTTAAAACTTATTTATCAATAAATTGTGTATAAACTGAATATGGATATTTAGAGAGACAGAAAAAAATAGAAACAAAGAGCATATATTATTTTGACCTTCATTTCAGAAGGATGGGTCAGAAATGTACCCTTTGTGAAATGGATCCCTTTAAAAAGAACAACTATGTAGTACAGTGGACCTCAAAAATATTTTTATCATAACATATATTAAAAGATGAATTTTATACCCAAACACAATACACATGTACACATATAGGCACACATACATAGTTCATAATGACCAAAGCTAGCTTGTTATCTGAAATACACTCTAATTTGTCTATTATGTTCCTTTCTTTATTTTTCTCTTTTTTTAAAAAATATATTTTGTTGATATTTTACAGAGAGGAAGAAAGAGGGATAGAGAGTTAGAAACATTGATGAGAGAGAAATATCAATCAGCTTCCCCCTGCACACTCCATACTGAGAATGTGCCCACAACCAAGGTACATGCCCTTGACCAGAATCGAACCTGGGACCTTTCAGTCCGCAGGCCGACGCTCTACCCACTGAGCCAAACCGGTCTCGGCTATTATGTTCCTTTCTATCTTATGCTACCACATTAAAGAATATTGGTCATAGTCAACATAATTAATTTCACCACCTCCTAATGGCTCCTAATTTGAAAATTAAACACATCTGTAGTTCAGTGTCCAGAAGAAAATTCATGACTATGATACATTGATAAAGAGGAAAGAGATGGGTAAGAGTTTTATGTCACCTCACCTATCCCATAGTTATGGAGTAGCTACACAGTAGAGATCTCTATTTTAGAGTGAGGGCAATAACTGATTCTATTACATGAGCAATATCAGATGTTGTTTAGAGAACAGTTTTCAGTGAGCCATGATGAGTCACTAATTTTCTATTCTCTATATCTTAAGTATTACTATAGAACTACATGAAGATAGCTTGATCCTGACTGTAAGAGCTGTTAGATGCTTTAACACTAAACGTAGGAAAACTTCAGTGACATGAAAGTGATTCATCTTAGGACTAAGTCATAAGATAACATGAGTCTCAGGCTTAAGATCTCATAAGTGACAGATGTACTTCTAGATTGAACAAGTTCATGTGGGTCACTATGATACAGTGGAAGAACAAAGTTGGCCCTCAAACCAAAATTGTATCCTGTCAAGCTCAGTTGGTTATGGGTTCAGTAGTTGTGGAGTAAATATTGTGGTCTAGATGCTGCTACATGCTAACCATCCAAAGATAAGAAAACGGCTTGACCTCAATGATCCCACAAGGAAGATGTGCCAGCCACATGGTTATTCAGAGTGATACTCTCCCCACCAAATCCATCCACTCTCTTCCTTGTCTGTCCTACCTTTCTCACTGGGAGGTTGACCCAGGCTTTGAGTCATTTTGCCTTTTAGCTTCTTCTAGTCATTGGCCAAAGGGAGTCATCAGTAGTGGATTGAAAGGTGAAGAGATAAAGATCAGGCTTTCCTTTTCTCCTTTTTGATCTGGACTGTGTGATCTGATGATGGTTGTTACATCCATAATTACTGTTCTCGAAGGACAACTCTTTCTTCATTGCCCACACTTCTTACACTGCGGGAGCCCTATTTGTCCTTCTTTCTGTCTCATGCCTTTGGGTGCTAGTGATGTCTTACTAATCTCTGGGTCCTTAACTTTCATTTCTGGCTTCATTAACCTCTACACATCTTTGTAAATATGTAGTTATGTTTCTGGAGAAGCCACTGGAGTACTATTCGATGTCTGCCAAGACTCTGTTATAGGAAAAGACATATATAACACTAGAGACCTGGTGCATGAATTTGTGCATGGGTTGAGTGCTTGGGCCTGAACAGAGATTAGAGCCGATCAGGGCTATCTCACCCAGAGCCAATCAGGGCCAGCTGGCCAGGGAGAGGAACCATGGGAGGTTGACTGCAGGAGTGCACTGTCCACCAGGGGGTAGCTCCTTCATCAAGCGTCTGCCCCTGGATGGTCAGTCCGCATTATAGCAACTGGTTGACTGGTTGTTCAGTTGACTGGTTATAATGGTTGCTTAGGCTTATATGTATATATATACTAGAGGTCCAGAGCATGAAATTCATGCATGGGAGGAGGTCCCTCAGCCCAGCCTGCACCCTCTCCAATCTGGGACCCCTCAAGGGATGTCCAACTGCCCAGGATCAGGCCTAAAGAGGCAGTTGGACATCCCTCTCACAATCCAGGACTGCTGGCTCCCAACTGCTCACCTGCCTGCCTGCCTGATTTCCCCTAACTGCTTATGCCTGCCAGTCTGATCACATCCTAACCACTCCCCTGCTAGCCTGATCAATGCCTAACTGGTTTCCCTGCTGGCCCAGTCACCCCTAACTACCCTCCCTTGCTAGCCTGGTACCCCTAACTTCCATCCCCTGCAGGCCTGGTCACCCTCAACTGCCCTCCCCTGCTGGCCTGGTCACCCCTAACTGCTCTACCTTGCTGGCCTGGTCACTCCCAACTGCTTTCCCCTGCAGACCTGACTCCTCCACGCTGCCCTTCTTTACAGGCCTGGTCAACCCTAACTGTCCTCCCCTGCTGGCATGATCACCTTTAACTGCCCTCCCCTGTAGGCCTGATCCCTCCCAACTACCGTCCTCTCCTGGCCTGATCACCCACAACTGCCCTCCCCTACTGGCCATCTTTTGTGTCCACATCGGGGCAGTTATCTTTGACCACATGCGGGTGGCCATCTTGTGTGTTAGAGTCACGGTCAATTTTCATATTACTCTTTTATTAGATAGGATAGATAATAAAAAATGGAGTATCAGGAGAGAAGAATTCTGCACTGACCTTTTTAGAATTTTTTATTTATTTTTTGTACATGCAGTGATGGGGAGCAGGGCAGTTGAGAAAGGTTATTTGAAGCAGGACATTAAAATTTGATACTAGAGTAAGAATGTGTTAGATGAAGACAACAGAATATAACCTAATGTATTATATTCACTCAGATTTTTGCAGTTGTGTATTTTTTTTTCTTTTTGCATCTTGTCTGAACTAACTTTTAGTACAGCAAAAATGTTAGCACTTTGGAAATGTCTGTGAGCTCAATTCACATTTATGTACGTACTGGTGAAGAATAACGATGCACTTTAGGACATGATGTGCCTTTCGGCTGAACACCAGAGTTATGCCTTTGGGGAATATTTTATTTTTAATATATTGTTCACTTTCTCAGAGCCTAATATCCTTAAGGCCCACCCTCACTTCATTAAAATCTGAAAAAATGGGGACTGGTGCTAATATAGTAATAGAGTTTTCTGTATGTTGCTCACTCTATTTTATTTTTTGTTTTGTTTGTTTTTTTCTACTTCGACCTTTTTACCTTGATCCATCTGACAGGTTGGCTAATTTAGCATGAAACAGGAGCAAGCAAGATAAAACTAGATTCTTGCACATCTGAGAAAGACAGGGACATGCTGGAGGGAGCTAAACAAACAGGAATCTTTGACCTTCTCCATTAAACTAGTGCTCTAGTCCAGTGAGCTCATTACAGGAAAATCTGTTAGCATCCTTCCCATGTCGGCAGATGACTGGTACTGAACACATGCTGCCAATCCAACAGGGGGTCAGGAGAAACCCAGCTTGTGTCTGACCCATGGCCGCTAAATGGCAAATTCCTGGAGTTACTTGCATTATGCAAAACTGCTTGATGTACATTAAAGAGAACCTTTTGAACTCCACACTCATTTTTTTTCTTCTTTCTTTCCATTTTTGGACTTCTGTGGTGAGATTGCCTTAAAGTCTTATCATACCTGCTCATACTCAGGGCCGCTAATGAACATCGATGTTGTTTGTGCTAATTTTTGGAGTTGTGAAAGACTTGATTTTAACCTCGAGGCAATGTCAGCTTTTAGCCTTAAGGGAACATTCAGTAATTAATGCCACTTATACCCTATTCATTCAAAGAGGACATTAGAGTCTGGAGAAATGGGCCATGTTATGCAACCTTTTCTCATTTGTTGCCCTAAAAGGAAAAGAAAATGAAAGTTAAGGCAGAATTCTTTTCTTTTCTGGAGATTTAAAAGGTTGCTAAAAATGAGCCCAGCCGGTATTGCTCAGTGGTTGAACACTGACCCATGAACCAATAGGTCACCCTTAATTCCCAGTCAGGGCACATACCCAGGTTTTGGACTCAATAATTAATTGGGGGCATGCAGGAGGCAGCTGACTAGTGTTTCTCTCTCATCAATATTTCTATCTCTCTGTCCTCTTCCCTTCCTCTCTCTGAAATCAATAAAATTATATTAAATACTAGAGGCCTGGTGCACGAAATTCATGCAGGGCAGGTCCCCTCAGCCCAGCCTGCACCCTCTCCAGTTCGGGACTACTGCCGATTTAGGCCCAATCCCAAGAATCGTCAGTCAGACATCTCTCTCACAATCTGGCACTGCAGCCTACTAACTGCTCACCTGCCTGCTTTGATGATCACCCCTAACTTCCCCCCCTCCAGCCTGATCATCCCCAATGATCCCCCCTGCCAGCCTGGTCACCTTTAACTGCTGCCCTCTGCTGGCCTGGTTGCCTCTAACTGCCTCCTCTCCCCCAATGGCCTGGTCACTCCACACAGCCTGCTGTTCAGTCTTTCAGTAGCCCCTCACTAACCTTCCCTGCCAGCCTGGTCGCTTTATGCAGTCTGCTGTTCAGTTGTCCATCTGGTTGTTTTGATCATGACAGCCCCTGGCCTTTTATATATTAGGATGATAAAACAATAACATCACACAAATGTGAAGACTGAAACAATTGCTCTTTGGGTTATATAGTGGTTTTGGACTCTGAGTCAAACATTAATTCTTTTCTGCAAAAACTTCCTGATGCCTAGTGTACAAAGAGCAACCACACTTTGCAGTAAACTACAACCTGTACTCCATGATAATTGCATAGAACCTGAAATTATACAAGTACATGCTGTTTCAAATAAGAGTGACCAAGTAGAAGTTGCACTGGGTTAGTATCCTAACTCCATTGGTCATTTGCTCCTTTATCTTGTATCATTCACTTCACCTCACTGTAAGAGATGGAGTTGGAGTATATGATTTTATTTAGTTTTAATATTCTGATTTTGTGGTTGGGACCAGCCATGTAAGGGTGGGGTTTATCTCAGTTATAAGCACATGAACATGGTTAATGTTGAAATTTACTTATGAATCTTATAATATTGTTTAAAGTTGGACTTCAGTTATGTTGCGGAGACACGTTTTAAAATCAATCTTTTGTTTGTAATTAGGTTGGAAGGAGGTCAATCTGAATGTGTGAAAGGCCTGAAATATGCATTATTACAGAAATGCAATGTTGCTACTACTGTCTTTCTCACAGTAGTATAAACTGGTTGAATAATGTTGCCAGAGTAGTTTACCAAATAGATTGCTACTAATCTGCTCCTCATTTCAATATATCCAGCTAATATGCAATGCATATGTTAATAATTTATGGGAAAATAAATGAACCTCAAATACTTATGATTTTACAAGTTTTCCCAAAATACCATTCTCTCTTCTCTAGTCCTCAAAATATTCATTCATAACAATGCTTTTTCTATGTAAGAAAAGTCCAGATCCCTATAACTAATCTATATATACTAGTATATAAAAGCCTAAGCAACCATTTGGCCATTCAGTTGGTTGACCTAGCAACCGGTTGCTATGTTGTGCACTGACCACCATGGGGCAGATGTTCAATGCTTAAGTCCTGTATCCATTTGGAGTTTATTTTTGTGTATGGTGTAAGTTGGTGGTCTAGTTTCATTTTTTTTGCATGTATCTGTCCAATTTTCCTGACACCATTTATTGAAGAGACTGTCTTGACTCCATTGTATGTTCATACCTCCTTTGTCAAATATTAATTGAGCATAGTGGTTTGGATCAATATCTGTATTCACTATTCTATTTCATTAGTCTATATGTCAGTTCTTGTGCCAGTACCAGGCTGTTTTGAGAACAGTGGCTTTCTGATACACCTTGAAATCTAGTATTGAGATCCCATCCCACCTACTTTATTCTTCTCTCTCAGGATTGCTGTGGCTATTCGGGGTATTTCTTATTCCAGATGAATTTTTGGAGAGTTTGTTTTAGGTCTGTGAAATATGTTATTGGTATTTTAATGGGGAGTGCATTGAATCTACAGATTGCTTTGGGTAATATGGACATTTTAATGATGTTGATTATCCTAATCCATGAACATGCTATGTTCTTCCATCTATTTACATCTTACTCTATCTCTTTTTTTCAGTGTCCTATAGTTTTCTGTGTATAGGTCTTTTACTTCCTTAGTTAAGTTTATTCCTAGGTTTCTTAATTTTTTTGGTGCGACGGTAAATGGGATTGCTTTTTTAGTCTTTCTTTCTGTAAGTTCACTATTAGTGTATAGAAATGCCATAGATTTCTTGGCTTTAATTTTGTATCTTGCTACATTGCTGGATTCATTTATTAAGTCTATTGGTTTTTAAAAAAATATATTTTATTGATTTTTTTTTACAGAGAAGAAGGGAGAAGTATAGAAAGTCAGAAACATCGATGAGAGAGAGACATCAATCAGCCGCCTCCTGCATGCCCCACACTGGAGATGTGCCCGCAAGCAAGGTATATGCCCCCGACCGGAATCAAACCTGGGACCTTTCAGTCCGCAGGCTGACACTCTATCCACTGAGCCAAACCAGTCTCGGCTAAGTCTATTAGTTTTGTGATGGAGTCTTTCAGGTTTTTTTATGTACAATATCATGTCATCTGCAAATAAGGACAGCTTCTTCTTTTACAATTTGGATGCCTTTTATTTCTTCTTCTTTTCTAATTGTAATGGCTAATACTTCTAGTACTATGTTGAACAGGAGTGGTGAGAGTGGGCATCCCTGTCTCGTTCCTATTCTTAGGGAAATGGTTTTAGTTTTTGCTGATTGAGTATGATGTCTGCTGTGGCTTATCATATATGGCTTTTATTATGTTGAGGATTGATCCTCCCATTCCCACCTTGTTGAGAGTTTTTATCAAGAAAGGATTTTGAATTTTGTCAAATGATTTTTCTGCATCAATTGATTTGACTATGTGATTTTTATTTCTCAATTTGTTTACGTGATGTATCACCATTATTGATTTGCGGTTATTGTACCATCCTTGCATTCCTGGGATAATACCTACTTGTTCTTGGTGTATGATCTTTCTGATGTACTGCTAGATCTGATTTGCTAGAATTTTGTTGAAGATTTTGGCATCTATGTTCATGAGGGATATTGGCTTGTAATTCTATTTCATTGTGTTGTCTTTATCTGGTTTTGGTATTAGGGTGAAGCTGGCTTCATAAAAGGAGCTTGGAAATGTTCCTTCTTCTTGATTTTTTTGGAATAGTCTGAGGAGGATAGGTTTTAATTCTTCCTTGAATGTTTGGTAAAACTCCCCTGTGTAGCCATCTGGCTCTGGGCTATTGTTCGTTGGAAGTTTTTTGATGATGCTTCAATTTCTTCCATAGTTATTGGCCTATTGAGATGTTTAGATTCTTCCTGATTTCTTTGTATTGTTTTTATTGTAATTGATTTCAAGTTTTATGCCACTGTGATCTGAGAAGATGCTTGATATGATGTATATCTTCTTGAATTTGAAGAGACTTTGCCTATGACTCAATATGTAGTCTATCTTTGAAAATGACCCATGTTCACTTGAGAAGAATGTATATTTTGTGACTTTGAGATGTTGGAATGTTCTGAAGATGTCAATTAATTTTATCTGGTCTAGTGACTCATTTAGGATTGATGTTTCTTTGCTGATTTTTTGTTTAGAGGATTTGTGCAATGGTGATAGTGGGGTATTAAAATCTCCTACTATGATTGTATTACTGTCAATCTCTCCCTTGATATCCTCCAGGAGTTTTTCTTTTTTGGTGTGTATTTGGATGCTCCTGTTTTGGGTGCATGTATGTTTACCAGAGTTATTTCTTTTTGTTAGATTGCTCCCTTTAGTATTGTAAAGTGGCCTTCCTTATCTCTTGTTATGTCCTTCACTTTGAGATCTAATTGTCAGGTATAAAAATTGCTACCCCAGCTTTTTTTTTTTCATTTCCATTTGCCTGAAAAACTGTTTTCGATCTCTTCACCCTCAGTCTGTGTGTGTCTTTTTTTTCTGAGGTAGGTTTCTGGTAGACAGTAGATATATGGGTCAGGTTTTCTTATCCAATCCGTTACCCTATGTCTTTTGATTGGAGCATTTAATAAATTTACATTTAAAGTTATTATTGATAGGTATTTATTTTTGCCATTTTAAAAAAATATTTTTTTATTGATTTTTCGCAGAGAGGAAGGGAGAGAGATAGAAAGTCAGAAACATCAATGAGAGAGAGACATCGATAAGCCGCCTCCTGCACACCCCACACTGGAGATGTGTCCGCAAGCAAGGTACATGCCCCTGACCGGAATTGAACCCTGGACCCTTCAGTCCGCAGGCCGACACTCTATCCACTGAGCCAAACAGGTCTTGGCTATTTGTTGCCATTTTTATTCTTTACCTCTGTGTTCCTTCTTCGCTTCCTATTTCTTTTTTTATAGCAGACCCTTTAGCATTTCTTGCATTGCTGGTTTGGTGGTAATAAATTTCCTTACTCCTGTTTTTTTTCTGTGAAGCTCCTGACTTCACCTTCAGTTTTGATTGATAGCCTTGCTGGGTACAGTATTCTTGGATTCAGGCCGTTTCTTTGCATGACTTTGTATATTTCATTCCAATCCCTTCTGGCCTGATGAGTTTCTGTTGAGAAATCGGTTGCTAATCTGATGGGAGTTCCTTAGTAGATAACTTTCTTTTTCTCTCTGGCTGCTTTCAAGATTCTTACTTTGTTGTTGGTGTTTTCCAATGTAATTATAATGTGCCTTTGCGTTTGTCTTTTGGGGTTCATTTTGCTTGGGACTATATGAGCTTCTTGAATTTGTGTGGGTTTTTTCTTCCCTATATCAGGAAAATTTTCTGTTATTATTTCTTCAAACCGATTTTCTATTCCTTGCTCAGTTTCCTCTCCTTCTGTAACTCCTATTCTGTGGATCTTATTGTTTTTTGTGTGTTTGTGTTGTCTCAAAGTTCACTTAGGCTCTCCTCAGGCTTTGTAATTTTTTTATTTTCTAGAAGCTGCTCTACTTGGGTATTTTTTCCTACCTTGTCTTCTAACTCACTGATGTGGTCCTCTGCTTCTGCTAGTCTACTTTTGATGCTTTCTATTTAGTTCTTTACAGCAGTCATGTCATTTTTCATTTCTTCTTGGTTCTTCATTTCCTCTTGGGTCTTACTCATATTGTCAAATTTTCTTCCATTCTTTTCAGGCACCTCATGATCATTTCTCTGAATTCTTTCTCTGACAGGTTGCTTGCCTCCATTTTACTTACTTTCTTTTCTGGTGATGCCTGCTTTTCCTTCATATGTGGCCTATTTCTCTGTCTTCCCATGGTTTCTCTTACCTGGGTGTCTGTTTATGTAGTTTTGTCTCTCCTTCATTGATTTAAAGGCACAAAATACAACACAACCAGGTACAATGCACAAGGCACTGAACAGAAATGTATTCACAATATTAATAGCCACAAATAAAGGAGACCACCAGAGAGAGATAAATTAAGAGAGAAAGAAGAAAAAATAAAAGAATGAAAAGGAAAGATTGCCAAAATGCAAATTGGGAGAATGGAGAAAAAAGAAAAAAAGAAAAAAAGAATTAAGAGAGAAAAGAAAGAGAATAAGAAAGAGAAGAGGAACAACTTATATATATGGGGAGGAAACTCCAATAGAACAGCCACTAATCCCAACAAATGCCAGCAACAAGTACCTGGATATTAATACAAACTATACATAACAACTATTATCAAATGAGGCGAGGGAAAACAGAAGTAAAACACAAACAAAAACAAAGCAAACAAAACAAAAGAAAAAGAATAAGCAAAACAATTGCACAAAAAAGTATAAAAAATGGATATAATCAACATTCAAGCAAGCAACTACAAAAGTCAGAGAGAAAAACAATTTATTTTGGATAGTGAAAACAGAGAAGAGAGAGGTTTGTATGGACTTGGAGCAGAGGATTGGAAATTAGATATATAAGTTGGGTCAAATTTAACAGAGGATAAAAAGAAACAATGGGAAAATCTAAAGTAAGAAAAGGGTAAGAGAAACAGGACAACAAAAAAAGGAAAGTTAAGAAGAGAGTGATGGCATAAAGGTAGAGTTGAGATAAAGTAAAATGATGCTATACTAAAGATGAAAATAGAATATAGAACTCTAATCCCAAAGTAAAATAAAGAGAAAACAAAATTACCCTTTTTTTAAAAAAATGTAAAATAGTAGTAGTAATAATACTGATTAAAAATAAAAATGTAACAATTAAAAAGGTAAAATAATGTGAGGAAAAAAGAAAAAAAATATTAGTTTCTTAAGTAAAAGATGAAAAAATACAAAATTAAAAATTAACAAAATAAAAAATAATAAAAAAATAGAATGTGCAGTAGTGAAGGTTATTCACTTCCTCTATTGTTCTGTTTGGCACACCTGTTTCTCAATCAGGACAGTATTGCAGTTACCTGGGTTCCACCGGTGCTCAGTGTTGTAAGCCAGTCCTGGTTTTTAATTAGGCAGTGTGTCTTAATCTCTTTATTCTTTTATTTGTGATTATACAAGAGTCAATTTATGAGTCAGCCCCTGGGTGGCAGTATTTCTGGATTGAACTCTGAGACTCTAGGTTTTCTCTAGCCTGTGCTTAGATCCTGCTTTCCCTTGGCACTCAATACTGGTTTGTGGGAGTGAGCTACCCCAGAGCTGGTTCTCTGATGGTCACTCCCCACTCTGATCCCCAGGTTCCAGAGAAACAACTTTCCCCTGCAGTCTCCCAGGGTGTCCCCAACTGGGTGATCCTGTGTTTTGGGTTTAGCAATCAGAAGCAAGTATCTGAAGAGGAAAGAGTGTAATTCTGCACAGTCCCCCTTCCCCACTCTTGTCCAAGCAACCGACACACTTTAATAACTCCCAGGGTGTTCTTCTCCAAAAATGGGTTGCTTTCTATAGATCCCCTCTGTTAGCAGCTCAGAGGACCCCCTTCCACAGTCACGGATCATGCAAGACCCAACAGCCAAGGATCTCTCTAGGTGCAGACTTCTCCCAGTCCTCCAGCTCCCACAGTGCACGCATCTCTCTGTCCTGCAGGACCAGAGACCTCACCTTATCTTCGGCGAAATCTGACCTTTCCATGTGGAGTGTAGAGCTCCTCTGAATCCGAGTGTTTGCACCAATTGGTGACTGGTGTTCTGGGCCTCGCAGCTGTTCAGTGGGTGCTGCAGTTGTAGATTTTCAGGCTTCAGATAACATCCACTTTCCCTTTCAAGATGGTGCTGTCTCTCCCTCAGAGCTGGTGGCTCTGGGAGAAAAAAACCAGCAGCAGTGGGGCTGACTGGTCAGAGAGCTCCATCCAGCAGTTCTCCACCTTCTCCTGTGGTATAGCTATCCCTTAACTCACCAACAAACACTTCCAGTACGACCCTCAGCTGTTCTCTTTGCTCAGGGACAAGACTTGGGATACGTCCATCTATTCTGCCACCATTTCTTTTCCCTCCAACATTATTAGTTAAAGCAGTTAGATTTACCCTAATGAATATGAAGTCTAAACATAAAATCTATGGCAGTTACTCATAACCTTTTTACAGGGTCATAATCCTTCTGAGAATGTTGAAAATTCTGGGAACTTTCTCCTTAAAAGTGTTTATATCAGCATATATGTAACATGTTGCAAATAATTTTCTGAACCTCATAAAGTATATATATGAGTATTAAAGATGTCTAGTCTAAAGAATTTTAATATTTAGCCATGGAACAAGTGATCACTGAGGGCTCTATGGAAAGGCTCATTGGCATAGAGTATTTCAAATTAGTGTTAGATATTTTTATCATTGAAAGCATAGATATGTATCACTCAACTACCAAGGAACTGGGTTATCAGGCAGGATAGCCAGCCATATATCATAGAGCTGTGGGAAGTACAGGCTCAGTGCCCATCTTTTGGGCTTGTAGAGGGGACAGTCTGCAATCCATTGTCTTTATTGCATAAACTTTTATTACCCAGTTTATAGACTGTAAACTATACATAGTTTTTGTTGTTTTGTTATTAATGAGGCCTTTCAGTTTCAAGAAAGAGATTCTGTGAAAATAAGCTAAAGTCCTAAGGATTGATGGTAAGAACACAAATGGCACTGAGGGAGACTAGAATCTTAGAAATGGCAGCAGGCTTTTTAATGTTATCTGTAAGGAATTGGTTCTGAATTCAAGGTATCTGAGAAGCAAGTTACATTATCTCCTATAGAAATAAAACTTTTTTGACTCTATGAAACTGATTTATCAGGATGGCACTTACATATTCTCCATTTATCTATTTAACTCACTGTCAACCTAATTCTCTTCCTTTTACTAACATAATGCTTCTACCTATGTTGAAGCGAAAGAGAATTTGATTCATCTAGGGATTCACACTCACACACTCTGTATATTTTGTACACTAGATTACAACATAGGTTGATATATTATTTAAATACTAGAGGCCTGGTGCATGAAATTCATGCATGGAGGAGAGGGGTCCCCTCAGTCCAGCCTGCACCCTCTCCAATCTGGGACCCTTTGGGGGATATCTGACTGCCGGTTTCAGCCCAATCCTTGGGACATCCTTCTCATAATCCAGGACTGATGATTCCTAATTGCTCACCTGCCTGCCTGCCTGATCACCCCTAACTTCCTACACTGCCAGCCTGATCACCCTAATTGCTTCTGCCTGCCAGCTTAATCGCCTCTAACTGACCCCTCCACACCGCTAGCCTGTTGTCCCTAACTGGCCTCCTTATGGCCTGGTCATCCCTTAGTGCCCCCTGTGCCAGCCTGGTTGCCTCCAACTACCCCACTCTGCCATCCTGGTTGCCCCCAACTTCACCCCCTGCCAACCTGGTCACCCTCAATTGCCACCCCCCCTGCCTGCCAGCCTGGTCACCTCACATAGCCAGTTGTTTCATCATCCCTTGTTAAAGCCCCTGTCAGACTTGTCACCCCACACAGCTTGCTGTTTGGTTGTGATTGTGAGGGCGTTGTGACCAATTTGCATATTAACCTTTTATTAGTATAGATTGATTATACTTGAGTTTGGTGCCCACTGTGTCGGTACACATATCTGATACTTTAGAGAGGAGGAGATAATGTAATATAAAATAGAATTTGACTTTCAGGGCTTAAAGAAAAGGGTCTACAGAGTTTTTTCTTAGTGGAGAAAAAACTGCCTAAAAATTAAAAGATATGTGGTTGTGGCTGGTATAACAATTTTTTGATATAGTCATTAATGTTATAATAAATCTACTCCCTGGAGGAAAATAAGAGTTCTGATTTGTACTGCTTGTCAGTTTCCACAGTGTAAATATTCTCACCTTTCAGATATCTATAGTTTTAAAACTCGCTTTGAAATTTTCTAAATATTTAAAAGTTGGCTTTTGTGAGCCAGACATTTCCAGTGTAAATTCATAACCAATAAGAGAACCTGTGTAAACAAGTAAATCAGTAAAAAAAAAAAAAGTTAAACATCATTCATGCCAATTGTAATTAGTCAAATGTACAGGAATAATTTGAAGACTCTCACTGATTTTAAGGGTGAGTTTGCAGCACTGGGAAGTCTTTAAAAAATAAACTAAGTTTTAGTTATTCGTTTTGATATATTAAAAAGCAGATGAATAAAACCGAACCAGTAGTTATTTGAATAGTCATTTCTATTTTTCTGCTTAGCTCATATTAAAATGCAGAGCTCTAATAGCTCATATTAAAATGCAGATCTCTAATTAAATGGTTCCAAATATTAAAGAAAGTCTTAAATAACTTCCTGGATTTTCTTAAGAAGCAGCTGCTACCACTTCATGGAATATTGACCAAAAAGTCTCAGCTATTTGTCCTTGGGAACTGTAGCTCCTGCTACCTTTCCAGCAATATCACATGGTCTCCAATGAAAGGATGTTGGAGGGAGCTGTAATTAGAGTCGACGGGAGTTTAATGTACTGAAGACCTAACACTGATTTGATTTTATATTTGCATTGATGATATACACTTTAACTTAATTTTCCTAACTAAGTCTGACACCTTTATTGGAATATTTGCAAAATAGAAAGGAATGGCTTACAAGAAATGTGACAGCACGGTTCAGACCAGATGGAAGCTCTCTGCACTGATGTGATGTGACATCTGAGGAGCTGGTAACTGTTAGACTCACTATGACCATTAACTGAATGGAAAACCGTTGCACTCTTGAGATGAGCCCATCTCACTCCATGCACAGTCCTCTCTTCATTCATGAGAACTTTGGGGTCATGTGGTACACAGAGAACCTCCTTATTCCCTCAAGCCATAGATTAACATAAACTAGAAAAAATAAATGGGGAAAATCACTGTTGTGAGATGAGATTGGCACCATAGAAAAGGACTAAAAAAGAAGTTGGAGGTTGATATAAATAAGTGCATTTTATTTTAGGTCTTTGTGAATTTACTGTAAGTGCAAAGGACAAACTATTTTTCCTCAAAAGTTCCTCCCTGCCGAGACCGGTTTGGCTCAGTGGATAGAGCATTGACTTGTAGACTGAAGGGTCCCGGGTTCGATTCCGGTCAAGGACATGTACCTTGCTTGCAGGCACGTCCCCAATGTGGGGCATGCAGGAGGCGGCTGATCCATGTCTCTCTCTCATCGATGTTTCTGATTTTCTATCCCTCTCCCTTCCTCTCTGTAAAAAATCAATAAAATATATATATTAAAAAAAAGTTCCTCCCTGTTTGGCTATAGAAATACAAAGTTAAGGAAGCCAGGTTACTATCTTTTTCTTTTGTTTCCTGCCTATTTTGTAGGTTACCTGCATCTTTCCTACCTATGTTGTTTGAGCTCGTTGAGTTTGGATTTCTGTCAGTTTACGACAACCTGATACAGGAATTGACCACTATGTTATGTTTAATGAAGGCTTATTCTAAGAGGTAATTCTAGAGCTGAGCTTTTACTGAGTTGTAATATGTGAATGTGTTGGCTTTTGAAAGATATTTTCAAAGGTAGGGGGCCAACAGAGTATTTTCAGTTGCGGGGAATATGAGTAAATAGATGAGAATAGGTAAAAAGGTGTTTTTTGTTGTTGTTTTTGTTTTGTGTTGTTGTTGTGGTGGTGGTGGTGGTGTGTGTGTGTGTGTTTTACCAGGGAAGCCTTTCTTGGAGATGAGTGCAAAGTTTCTGACAGTTGTGGTTCCTTTGGTAATTCGTAGCCTAAGTCATATCAGATTCTCCCTCTATGGGATTTATTTCTAGACCTCTATCCACAGGACGATGTCCTTTGGTGAGTCACTGTCAGGTGGTTGGCAATTATAGTCCCTTTGTAAACACCCAAGAAAGGTCCAATCTCTATTAAAGGCTGAGCCCTCTCCAAATTACAGTCTACGCCAAAGGTTAGCAGACTATATGTATCCAAATCATTAGGAATATTTGTTAAAAATCTTGGTTTCTCTTGAAAAGTCACCCATGGATGGAGACAGAGAACTCATATTTTTAATAGTGTAGATAATCCTTAAGCTTTCAACTGTATTTCTAATTACAATTTAGGCATTAATTCTCAGAATTGAGACATCTTTATCTATATAGTCTTCCTTTTGCATTTCAATACAATGTGCTTACCTTCATCATTATCAGTTCAATAGCTGGGTCTTCTTTCTAGGCATAAACATAAGCTATAGAAACCCAAGGACATAAAAATTCAGCAAGAGATAGATTTAAGAAAATAAAGAAAATGAGATTTTCATTTCTGCCCATTTTCTGGTATTTTCTTCTTTAAAAACAGAATTTAGAAAAATAAAAAATATTTAAAAAATAGAACATTTCTCTAAAATTTCAAATGGTTTTCAATTATGTTCCTTACATTGAATGATTCAGTGTTCTTTCTTGAATGTGGTACTTGATGATTTACACAATTAGAAGTCAGAAAATGTGCATTTTGACATGTAAGGTGATAGGAGAAAGTAAATAAATGAGGTATGATTGTGCTTTAGAAACCAAATAACCCTATAGACTCCTATAAAAATCTTGAAAACGTCTAATTTTCTTTCTATATACACATTAAGGAGCATCTTAAAATCTAATATCATATCTATGTCATAAATGTGCCTCTAGTGGAGAAAATATGCTTTAATTATATGTCTTACTACTTACATATTTACTTTGTCTCTTCCCTCACTATAATCTAAGTGAAATTGAAATTATACTGCCTTATGTTAGAGATTTATTTTAAAAAATTTCAAATTTACCACCAGGGTTTTAAATATCTGGTTATCCATTTCGTGATTATTAACATGTAAGTGGCTGTCCTAATTAAATACTATCTAGTGAGCCAAAACCGGTTTGGCTCAGCAGATAGAGCATCGGCCTGCAGACTGAAAGGTCCCAGGTTCAATTCCGGTCAAGGGCATGTACCTTGGTTTTGGGCACATCTCCAGTGTGGGGCATGCAGGAGGCAGCTGATCGATGTCTCTCTCTGATCGATGTTTCTAGCTCTCTGTCCCTCTCCCTTCCTTTCTGTAAAAAATAAATAAAATATATTTAAATACTATCTAGTGAAACATTTTCAATGTAGATTTGTAGGTTTTGGGGACAATAATAAAAATCGTCATTTAGATTTGTGTTTTAGTTTCTGGTTGCTGGGAAAGACCTTTTAAAAGTTGCCACACTTCCCTTTGCTCCTCCACCCTCTTTCTCTCTTAATCCTGTAAAAGCTAAAAAAGAGATACAGAATTGAGAGATAAGACCAAATGTTTTCAATGCTTAACCTATAAAAACTACCAAAAACTATTGATGGCTTAGTCTCTGGTATTGAAAATTGTATTGAATCGAGCAGTGGTTGGTTTATTGCTTGACAAGTAGAGTAATGACCAATCACAGGAGGGAGGTGTCTTCTTGTAAATGCCCCAGTTAAGAACTAAGCTTTCAATTCACAACTTGGATGCAGATTCAGTCTGAGGAAACTTCTGCAAGCTTGCTTTCTTAGTGCCACACTTTTTGTAGCTCTTTACCAACAACAACATTGACACTAGCTTTCCTGGGCTGATTTTGGTACATTTTTATCCAACCTTACTCTTTCTTGGCCATCCCTTAGACAAAGTCTCTGAAATAATAAAATATCTGCCCAGCCAGTGTTGGTTGAGCATTGACCCATGAACCAAAGAGATCATTGGTTGTATTCTTAGTCAGGGCACACGCCCAGGTTGGAGGTTTGATCCCCAGTAGGGAGTGTGCAGGAGGTAGCTGATTGATGATGTTTCCTTCTCATCCATGTTTCGAATTCTCTTCTTTCCTCTCTCTCTAAAAATAAATAACATATATTTAAAGAATATCTTGATTTCCTATCATCCTATATAATAAAAGGCTAATATGCAAATCAAATGAACAGCAAAATGACCAGTTGCTATGACATGCACTGACCACTAGGGGACAGATGCTCAATGCAGGAGCTGCCCCCTGGTGGTCAGTGCACTCCCAAAGGGGAGCACTGCTCAGTCAGAAGCTGGGCTCGTGGCTGGCAAGCACAGTAGTGGTGGTGGGAGCCTCTCCCGCCTCTGTGGCTGTAGGACATCCCCTGAGGGATTCCCAGACTGTGAGAGGGTGCAGACCAGCCTGAGGGACTCTCCCTGGCCCGCCCCCCAAGAATGCATGAGTTTTGTGCATCGGGCCTCTAGTGTTTAATAACAGTTAGTAATGATTGAACTCTTATTCGTGCCAGACACTGAGATAAGGACTACAAAAACTTTACCTCATGTAACCCTCATCACATCCTGTGAGGTAAACTCATTTACAGATAGTCCTCAGGTAACTATCTCGATATATGTCATTTTGTGGTTATGTCACCATCTCCCATTTATTTATTAAAAAAAAGTTCCATCATTTCGATGTATGTATGTACATATATGCTTCATGTTTTTTTATTATTTATTTACCACAAGTAAAGGTCAGGGATTATCATCTTTCTTTTAAATTTTTTTACATGTTTCACTTCATTATTGCTGTGTATGTGCTTATGTAGGTGGATTCCAAGTTAACAGCGAAAATTGCGTTATGTCACAGCATAGGAATGGATCTTCAAAGTAGCCCGAGTACCTATTGTACTACCAATGAAAAAAAAATGAGGACTGGGCTATTTGCTATACAGTTACCCAAGTTCTAAGTGAGAGACATGATTTAAACTTAGATTAGTCAGAATCCCAAACCCATGCTATTAACCTTCACTCCCTTCTGCCTCCTCATGGCCACAGAATCAGGAAATGAGTTTCTCTATTCCCTATAAAAATTAAAATGATATGTTATATTCTACTCATGGCTTTTCTGAATATCATATTCTAGCACAGACACTCATATTCTAGCACACAGACCTATCTAATTCATTTTATCACCAAATTTCTCTCTGTCATTTGATGTATCATGTACTTCTTCCTCCTTAAAACTTCCTTTACTTCAAAGTCCCAACTTTTTGTTCAGAAACTGCAAAATAGTTAACTCCAGATTCCCCTCCTGTGTAAATCATCCATTTTCTCAAGTTGGCTTAGTCTGACATTGCCTATCTTTGCTCCTTATCCTTGGGCTGTTTTATACCTAGAGACTGAAGATCAAAGTTATGGATTGTTCCTTGATCTTCCTCTGGAGGGTTTCTGTTTCAGCCTGGGTAAGATTATTGGTGAAAGAAAAATGGGCGGTTACGTAAAGATATTTAAGACAACTGATGAAAAGAAAGGAGAAACTTGAAATATTATAGCAATAAGTTTACTGGGTAATTATCCATCATAGATCTTTCATACTAAGGAGGCAACCAAAGATCCTGTAATCTTAGTGCCATGATTTCATAGATGATGAATCTGGAGTCAAGAGAGGGTAACCAGTTTGTTCAATATTTCTGGACTAGTTAATGCTAGTTAGTGGCAAATTGGGGTGAGCCTCCTAGATTCAATTTTTTTTCTATTATAACACACTGCTTCCTTGTCTTATTTCAACTGATTTGGTAACATTTATTTATTTGTCTATCCATTAAACTGTTCAGTCTGAAACTATAATTCAGGGCATATTTATCAAAGACATATTCTGTATATGTGTAAGGTAATGCACTAGGAGCTTGTAAAGGTCACAGATACCAGTATAATATGATTTTTGTTCTTTTTTAAAAAAAATTATTGATTTTTTACAGAGAGGAAGGAAGAAGGATAGAAAGTCAGAAACATCGATGAGAGAGAGACATCGATCAGCTGCCTCCTGCAGGACCCCCACTGGAGATGTGCCCGCAAGCAAGGTACATGCCCCCGACCAGAATCAAACCTGGGACCTTTCAGTCCGCAGGCCAATGCTCTATCCACTGAGCCAAACCAGTCTTAGCTGGTTTTTGTTCTTAATGACCTGGCTTCTATATAGAGCCAAGACTCATCCATATATGAATAACTGTATTTCAAATCTTGATATGCTAACTCAGTGTGGCTCACTAAGCAATTTCATTGAGGTGAGAAGTAAAGGAAGTACTTACTTTGCATAGCACAACTTTGTGACTGAGTAATTTTTCATTTAATCTATGAAGTTTAGAGAAAGGAATAGCCAGATGGAAACGAACCAGATTCTAGGCAGGAAGCATACAGTAGAGATGTTTCTAGTCTGAGAGCTCATTTGGGGAAGGGTCTCATTCTAAGCCAACCATCACGGCTTGAGACAAGGTGGGATCTGGAATAGTGTGGCAGAGATAGGCAGAAATGAGGCCACAGCCAGTGTCATTCTGAAAATTTAATCTGAACACAGGCAACCGTGTGTGCACTTGAGCCAGATTCCCAGGAGAGAGAAGTTTTGTTGTTTGCCTATTGTTTATATATTTGCTTTTATTTATAAACCATGCCCTGAATAGAGATTAAAGATAGAAAACTAAGAGAAAGTAGCCCAGATAGCTTAACTTATTTATTCCTTGGAATCCTCAGTGAAAAGAGAGTGGTTTCAACATCATGGTCATTCAAGAGTTCCTGGTTCTATGCATGGCCTTTGAATAATATAGAAGCATTATTATTTTTCAAATCTTTTTGTCAGTTGGGATAAGGGCTAAATTCATTAGGTAATAGGAATCAACAGCCTATAAGTAACTGAATGCTCATTAGAGTTGAAATGATTCCTAGGGGACTCATCTTGGTGCAAAAACTTGCAAGGATATGGGCAGATATCAGTCTCTTCATGGTTATGCATTAACACGACAGCCCACTCCAGCAAGATGGTGTGAACTAGCTAAATATTGGTTCAACGATACAACTGTCTGACAATGTAGCATTATCTTTTGTTAACAAACAAGTGATTTAAAGGTTTTTCTTAGAATATGTATTATTTCACCAGTTTAAATGAGGTTAAATCATATACTCATAATTGAAAAGTTTAAGAGGCAATCATTCATATGGCATGTCTACTTTAAACAACATGTTGACCTATGAGGAAATATATGGTTAAATTATTTTATAAATTTGTAGTCGAACCTTAGAGTAATATTATAGTCTCTTTTTAACTTTGTCAGTTGTCCTTATATATTAAGATTTTTTGATCCGCCTCTATAGAGATTCTAGCTTTCACCTGACCTAACAGTGCTGATCTATTTGTGATTCCACATACTTAAAAACATAATAAAAGGTGAACCATCTGCTACCTGTTAGAATGTTTGGATGTCCAAATTCACAGCAGAGAACAGACTTGGGTCTCAAGGCCTCTGGAATGTTATTTGATCTCAGTTTAAGAAAACTTTACTAGGACTTTTCAAACTCTTCCATCCAGGACAGGGAGTTGTACCTAATTCTAAGAGAGAGGGAAAGACAAATAGACTGGCCTGGTTACATTGCCATTTAGGAGAAGAGCTTAAAATGACAGAGATTAATTTGGGCTGATTTAATTAAAACCCAATTAAGCCGAAACTGGTTTGGCTCAGTGGATAGAGCGTCAGCCTGCAGACTTAAAGGTCCCAGCTTCGATTCCAGTCAAGGGCATGTACCTTGGTTGCAGGCACATCCCCAGTAGGAGGTGTGCAGGAGGCAGCTGATTGTTGTTTCTCTCTCATGGATGTTTCTAACTCTGTATCTCTCTCCCTTTCTCTCTGTAAAAATATATTAAAAAAAAAACAATTAAACAATATCATGTTAATAATTATTTCCCATCTACAGAGTTGTAGTAATAAAGCTAATCTATTCTTATGCTAAAAACATTAACTCCGAATCTTAGTGACTTCACAGAGATTTCCACTCAGGCTACAACAGATGCAGAGGCTCTACTAGTTTGTGGCTACAACATCACCTTGATGTCAGCGTCCTGGCTCACAGTAGTGAGAAAAGGGAAACTGGAGAATTGCACATTGAATTTTTACTGTTTCTGCCAAGAAGTGGCAAACACCATTTCCAAGTACATTTTATGATCTATAAATATTCATATGAGTAGCCACAACTGTAATGTGTCAGTGCACCGAGAAAGAATAACTGCGTAGGGTTAGACATTATTAGCCTCTCAAAGTGGGGCAAGAAGCAAAAAGAGGCATTGTTCGTACTCTCAGGTATTTCTCCAAGTCAATAAGATAAATACATCTAAAAGGATACTACCAATGTAATACTTAATTATTTTTAATTATTTTAAAATAAGTAATACAGCATGTTGTAGGGTGAATATGTTTTGGAAGAAGTCACAGAAGAAATATGGTTAACTATTGTTTAGGAAAATTTCATTGTCACTGTAGATAGCAGATACGCAATGGTGCTGATGGACCTGACCCCACTTACAGACAGCTCTTTTCTGGGGCTACCTTGAATTGGTGACATTCAACTTTAAACTTTTTTATTGTTGCAATTAGGGTGTCACACTTTGAGGGAGTCAAGAGTTATAAGGCTCAAGATGGAATACTTTTCCTGTACTCATTTTTTTTCTGATTTATTTAAAAACAATGTTCTGATATAATACATGATGCCTAAAAAAAGTATCACTGCATCCAAATTCAGCAACATGCTGCGAATTTGCAAATTTCTCTACTCCAAATATTTTAGCATAAGACTTATTAATGAGTCCAATGAATAACAGGTAAGTACCGAGAAAGAATAGTACTTTCCATTTAAGGAACAATCCACTATACTTATTCCAGGTCCCTGAGTGGGACAAGAAGAAAGATTTCCATAGACAACATGTATGAAGGGATAAATATGTACAATTGCTTCCCATTTAAACATTAGATGCTTCAGCCTCTTGAACATATATCTGAAGAATGCAGAAATGAGTTCCAGGCAGTGAGAACAAATATTAATTATCACAAGACTTGCACTATTCCACGGACAGAGAATAGAGTACTCAGACTTTCTCCTATAGCCCCACAGGTTTGGTATAAAATAAGCCTTCTTTTCAAGTTTGAGGAGTCTTTCCTACAATTGGCAATACAGAAGATCAGGTTGGGAATAAAATGCAGGAGGAAATGATGCTAGACTAACAGTGACAAACGGGACAGAGAGGGAGTTACAGTTATTTGTGAGAAAGGTCTATCAGTGACTTTGCAAGTAAACACCAGCTCCAGCCAAATAAAAAATGTACTGAATAATGTAAGTAGGAAGCCCAGCGATAGGGAAGACTTCAACTGTGGTTCAATCAGGATGTCAATTCAACTGTCTTTCGTGGCCCCTTGTCACTGCATATGTTTCATCCTTACACTGGCTTTTCATATTTCAGAAATGTGGTGCCACTAGTGTGCTTTCTCATTCACAATCTTCAGCCTATTTTTACATTAATTTTTATTTTGCTATTGAGTTATATAAATTCTTTATATATTGTGGAGATTAATCCTTTATCAGATGTATGATTTGCAAATATTTTATCCTGTTCAATAGGTTCCATTTTCAGTTTGTTGATGAATTCCTTTGCTGTGCAGACACTTTTTAGTTTGATATAGTCCCACTTGTTTATTTTTGCTTTCGTTTCTTTGCTTTAAAAAAAATTGTCAATGAACTTTTATGTTTTCTTCTATGCTGTCTTTAACTAAACACTTTATATTTAAGAGTCTTGCAACTGGTTAATAAATTTACTATGTATTAAGTCGATATAACTTACTTAATTGTTATGGCAAAATATAAATCAAATGAGAATGGATTCACTAATGAGATTAGCCTTAAATTATAATAAAGATAGCACATAGAGTAAGGAATTTGTTCCTGGAAGAACACTTGGTTACTGAAATTCAGCAATTTACAGAGGCACTGAACCCTTAGGGAAAGACTTCGTTGAACCTAGTTTTTTTTTTGTTTTTTGTTTTTAGTTCCTACTTTTGCTTTATTTATTTATTTTTTATATTTTAACTGTTTTTTTTAAATATATATTTTAACTGTTTTTTAAACATTTATTTTATTTTTATTTTTTTCTTATTGCCCTCCCCACCCCCCACCCAGCACATCAGTACATGCCCTCACCCATCTCCACCCTCCCTACCCCTACTCTCCCAACCCCCAACCACCATTGCCCTGTACCCACTGGCTATGCCTACACACATACATACAAGTCCTTCGGTTGATCTCCTACAGGCCCCTCCCCCCCAACCTCCCCTGCCTTCCCACTGTAGCAGGACAGTCTGTTCATTGCTTCTTTGCCTCTGCGTCTGCTTCCCCCCACCCTAGTTTGGTTTGTTTGTTTTGTAAGTTTAGAGGGTGTTTATTAAAGCTGGGAATAGTGAAATAAGAAAGGACAGGGGAGTCAAAACCGGTTTGGCTCAGTGGATAGAGCCTCAGCCTGTGGACTGAAAGGTCCCAGGTTCGATTCTGGTCAAGGGCACGTCCCCAGTAGGGGGCATGCAGGAGGCGGCTGATGGATGTCTCTCTCTCATCGATGTTTCTAACTGTCTATCCCTCTCTCTTCCTCTCTGTAAGAAAGAAATAAAATATATATATATTTTTTTTTTAAAAAGAAAGGACAAGGGAAATAAGCCTAGGCAAATCTGCTTTGGTTCACCAAGAGATCACAGAAAAGGAAGTCTTGGGTTTGCCCCTGGATGTATTACATTGCTGTCCTGGTTTCAAGACTCATATGGTCCCTTAGAGTTTAGGAGATGCTTGTCTGTGGGAGAAGGAGAGGAGAGGAGACAGGAAAGGTGTGGGCAAGTGCATTCTGGGACCTTGGTTTTCAGGAATTTTAAAGGTTGGGACTTTAGGGGAGATTCTCAATAGAATATTCATTAGTTTTATGCTGATGTACCAACATGAGATTTATTCCCTTCACTTGTCCTTGGGTGTGGTTGGCAAATGGCCCTGATTGGATTTCTGGTATTTATCTCTTTGAGTAGGATGATATAAGCGATTTACCCTCTGGTTCAGAAGTGCAAACCATTTACTCTAAAGCAGCGGTTCTCAACCTGTGGGTCACGACCCCTTTGGGGGTCGAATAACCCTTTCACAGGGGTCGCCTAAAACTATTGGAAAACACCTATTTCCCATGGTCTTAGGAACCAACATACCGCTCCTCAGTGTAGCAAAATGTAGCAATGTAGTTTACTGTTGTCATATTAAGACTGCTACCCATGCTACACCACAATTCAAGATAAAATTTCATTTATTTTTAATTAGAAATAAATATTTCACAATATACAATTACATATTGTTTTTGTGATTAATCACTATGCTTTAATTATGTTCAATTTGTAACAACAAAAATACATCCTGCATATCAGATATTTACATTACAATTCATAACAGTAGCAAAATCACAGTTATGAAAGTAGCAATGAAAATAATTTTATGGTTGGGGGTTACCACAACATGAGGAATTCTATTAAAGGGTCGTGGCACTAGGAAGGTTGAGAACCACTGCTCTAAAGTGTTCTTGGTTTAGGGAAGATGGGATTTACTAGATTGGTGCAAACTGCTGGGCATCAAGATTTACTATTAAAAACCCAGTTTCTTAACAGACAAAGAGGAGTGGGATAGAAGCTCTTATCTGTTCTTCCACCGGGACACTGTTAACTGATGGACTCTGTGCACATAAATGTGAGCTGGTCGAGTCACATGGCCCCCTCAGGCACACCAGGGATTAGTGGTGTTTCCAAAGAATATTCTTAAATATCTGTCCACCATTGATTTAGAGGAAATATTGTAAAATGTGGGCAAATATAGAGCAGGAAGAATTTTGATGAAGTGACCTCAGCTTGTCAATGTAATATAACTGGAGCCTTCTGTTATCCAGATCCACCCTTCTTAATGAAGGGTTAATGATCCTCTCTTGCTATTTCACCATGGTCTTACCTGCCTCCCTCAATGGTATTTCTAAGCATTTATTATAATCATATAAGTTTCATAAAAGAAATTCTGGGATATATAACCTTTGCTGTCTCATTATTTTCCTAGGAAAAGTTTAGGAACCCCTGTGATATTTGTAAAAATGTAGTATTATTTTCACATCCCTTATGCATGCCAGGCTTACAACTTATCAATCAGGATCCCTATCCAGGTCAAATTTTCAAATGGCTCTGTGTTTGACTGTCAAGTAAATAACCTAAATCATTCCCTCCCTCCCTTCCATTCCCAGTCAAAGGTATCCTAAGCCAGAATTTTCCTTTCTGAATAGTTCTGAATAAATTCTGTTCATGAAAGCATTTTGGAAGGTAGGCATTAGGGAGAAATCATTATTCGGCAGAGGATATGGTACCAGCATCATTGATGAACAGGAGATATGGGGTATATGCCATACAAATTCATGAGAACCATCCATCCACCTCACTGTTGCACACTGAAGATGGATGGGAGTTTACCAGAGCTTTTTAGTGGTATCTGGGCAATATTTGAGAACATATGTTTTGGTGCTGCAGAATGAAATCATTAGCAATTGTTCTCCTACTTTTTTTTTTTAATTAAAAAGTGGAGGCCCTGGTATCTGGGATTTATTTATCTTTTATAATTGAAACTTTGTAGCCTTGAGTGGAGCCGAGGGCAGGCCAGGGCTGCAGGAACCTTGGCTTCCTTCATCACTGGGGGCAACTCAAGCTTCCTGCTCTCTCCAGGTCTGTGACTGGGTATTTTTTGTTGGGAATTACTTAACTTCTATAATTGGAACTTTATTGTAGCCTTGAGTGGAGGCCAGGGCTGGCAGGAAGCTTGGCTTCCTCCATTGTCGGGGAAACCCAAGCCTCCTGCTCATTATGTGGCCAAGGCCATCTTGGTTGGGTTAATTTGCATACTCAATCCTGATTGGCTGGTGGGCATGGTTTGTGGGCATAGTGGAGGTATGGTCAATTTGCATGTTTCTCTTTTATTAGATTAGATAACTTGGATGATGTGACAATATGGTTGAAGAAGAGGGTGTGCTGGTTGTTTTTAAAAAGAAGGCACCTCACAGTTTTTAAGACAAACATGTTAACCTAAAGTCTTAAGGAGGCAGGGTCAGAAGGCAGGATCAGGGATCTTTTAAGACCCTTGTATAGGCCTAAGACATAAAAAAGCAGCTACCTTTTTAGGATGTGGTCTGAAAGAAAACTGTTATTTTCAGTTATTGCTGACTTAAACGTAAAATAACATTTTCGTAGCCTTTTTATGTGGGTTTTTGTTTTATACTTTCATTACAATATTTGAAATAGGTGTTGTCATTATTTTAAAGCAATAGTTATTTTCCTCTCAATATTAGAGACCTAAATATTCACACATATCCCCAAAATGTTTTTTTGAAGTAACTTACACATCTGGACTAAGGTGGCCTAATAAGCTAAGTGATTAGACAGGTGCTTTTAGAGCCAAGGTCAAAGCCTCTTTCTCCTTGAGCGGGAAGCAGCCAGAGGCTCTCCTCACTAACATAGGGAAAGGGGAAGGGGCAGGAAAATCATTAGAGGAAGAGGAGTGGGATTGGAAACTTCCTCCCAACCACCCTTAAGAAAGTTCAAATGCTTCAAGCACCGGGCAGGTGGGTGGGTAGGCAAGATTGCCATGAGGTTAGCCGGTGGGTGGGGTGGTGAATTACTGTGTGATTTTGTGTGCTTGGCCTCCTGTATAAAATAAAGAGTCAAGATTTGTGATTTTTGATGTGTGTTTTTTGTTTTTGTTTGTTTGTTTTTTTAGCTTCTAAAAAAAAATCGAGTCAATTTCCTCCACTGTATGCAGGTAAAAGCACTTTACATCACTTTCTCTTCTCTAAACCTCTTCTAGAAAAAAATACAAGTCTCAATGTTTGTGAGTCTCTGCTCACTTGAAAGTCTGGAAATCATCCATCATAGTCTGAACACCAGAACAAAGCCTTTTCATAACAAATGGAAATTCTCTCTCAGCTTTACTAAGGGTTTTCTTTAAGAGAATGTTGATTTTAGTGAAATCTTTTGTCATGCCTAACCTGGCATTTTGGAATATAGGTCTGATAAGTCTGCATAGATTTCTTAGGATAAAATACAAGATAATTCTTTCTCTTAAGACTTAATTTATCAGACCACTAGATTGTTTGTGAAACAGTTTATAGTGCACGCCCTTTGGCCTTTGAGTACAGTGGTACCTCGAGATACGAGTGCCATAACATACAAGATTTTTGAGATACGAGCTGTAGAGCAAGCAATTTTTGCTTTGAAATACGAGCAACATTTGAGATAGGAGTAATCCCGCAGGTCGGCCAGCTGCACACGACCCACCAGTTTACCTTGACTCGAGCGTCTCATAGTATCCCATGCCTCAAGGTTATAGAATGAATTAAACTTGTATCTCGAGGTACCACTGTATATTCACTGTGGCTCACACAGTTCCTACCAGTGGTATCCTGCAATTTAAGAGAAAACCACTACAATTAGTTGCTGATGTCACAAAGGAAAAGCAAATTGTTGATTGCCTAAGTTCTCATTTTTTTCAGGTGGTTGCTTTGATTTTATTTACTGGCCTGGTGCATGAAATTCATGCATGGGGAGAGGGGAGCTGAAGGGTGTCCCTCAGCCTGGCCTGCACTCTCTCCAATCTGGGACCCCTCATGGGATAACTGGTAGTCAGACATCCTTCTCACAATCCAGAACTGCTGGCTCTTAACCGCTTGCCTGCCTGCCTGATTGCCCCTAACTTCTTCTTCCTGCCAGCCTGATTTCCCCTAAATGCTCCCCTGCTGGCTTGATTGCCCCTAACCACCTCTGCCTTGGCCCCCGAATCCGGAACCTAGGATTCCCTCCTCCAGTCGATCACAGGCACCCAGGATTCGGGCTTCCCTCCCTTTGGGCAGCGTTAGGCACCCTGGCCAGCTGCACCCACAGGGGATAGAGGGCATATGGCTTTGCCTGGGCTGTAGACACAAGTGCTGGTGCCCGGGACTGTGGGGTGGATGGCTTCTCCATCTACCAGAATGTAGCCAGCCACGAGTACTGGCATCTAGACTGCAGATGGTGACTTCTCCATCTACCCTGGGATGTAGTGCGGGCGACTTCTCTGGCTGGCTGCAGCCTGGGATCATGGGGCAGACAGCTTCTTTGTCACCTGGGCCACACCCAGCTTCAGGCACTGGTATCAGACTTCTCTGTCTCCCACAGGCCCCGAGTGGCTGGGGGTGGGGTGGGGCTGCCACCATCTTTTCAGGTTAATTTGCATACTGACTCTGATTGGCTGCTGGGGTGTAGCAGAGTGATGGTAATTTGCATCTTTCTCTTTTATTAGTGTTGATGGTCATGGTGTATCATCCACTTATGTCGCTAGATTTTATTGGTATTGAAGAGCTATGATCACATAGCAAAATGAGGGAGGTAATATAGGGTCTTTATTTGAACCAACTGAATTCCATTGAAATTGCTGTTTTCACCCACAATTTTCTATTTAGGGTACAATCTGACTATGTTGTATTCATTAAGGACTTGGAGACTGCAGAAAGAGTGATGTGAAATCGAATTTTTAAGAACTTGCCACTGAAACCGGTTTGGCTCAGTGGATAGAGCATTGGCCTGGAAACTGAAAGGTCCCAGGTTCGATTCCGGTCAAGGGCATGTACATTGGTTGCGGGCACATCCCCAGTAGGAGGCGTGCAGGAGGCAGCTGATCGATGTCTCTCTCTCATCAATGTTTCTGGCTTTCTATCCCTTTCCCTTCCTCTCTGTGGAAAATCAATAAAATATATTAAAAAAAAAAGAACTTGCCTTTCTTCGCTTGGCTTATACTTGAGTACAAAGGTGAGTTGACTGTTGACTCTACAACATACACCCTGAGTCAGTAATCCCTTTGGCAGCTGGACCTGAAGGTTGTTAAAATCAGCCAACTTCTAAGCCTCTTCCTGTGTTATGCATTGTTATACCTTGTTACTTTTATCTTTCTTTCTTTGCCTTTTAAATATGCATGATTGTGACTGCATTCATGTCCCATGATATCTGGAAGAAATTCAGGATGTTGTCCAGGTATTCATTAACAAACGTTTGTACTGCTAATTTTCTCATTATTCGCCTTACATTTCAAGTACTATCAACCATTGCATAAGCTTCCGGTTTAGTTTTCCTATTGCATCATTCTCTTTTTCTTTCTCTCCTCTCTTTTGTCTGTTTCTATGGGGTCCTTGTTTCGCGCTGGTGGTGCTTCATCGGTCCAAGTGTGGAAGATAACTCTTCTTGGTTTCCATTTAGAATGGTTATATGGCACCTTACTTAATTGCCCCCCCTAGCAAGACTTTGTGTCTTTTAGATTCTTCAAAGTGGAAAAGTTACAAATGCTGGAGATATTTTAAATCCTCCTTCTTTTGTGAGATAAGTTTGTTGTGTTTCCAGAAATCTCTCTTACTGTTCCTCATTGCATGGGAATGTTTCCAATGTGTTTTTCTTCATGTGAATAAATACATTTCTTCTGGCTGATGATTTATTACTTCTCCTTAGACTCAAGACATTCTTTTGGCCCAATCCAGGCAACCCTTTGGGGCAGCATCAAAGCAATCCTTTACCACTTCTCTGACTATACTCTCAAAAATCCTGGAGTGAGGGCCAGATACCTAACTCCGCACCCCCGCCACTACCATTATCTCCATTATCAGAGAAGTTAGGCCGTTGTGATCTCTCTCCTGTTAGGTCTTATAAGCATGTTACAGTCTATTGTGACTCCAGTATCTACAGAAAACAGATAAAGCTCACACAGATAGGGCATACCATTGAAGTCACATTTCTTGAATTTGAGAAGTAGTTAAGCACTCTCAGCTTCTATCCCATGGTTTATAGCCTGCCTCCCAAATTGTTTTGTTTAAGGTCATCCCTTGTTTCTTTAGACTCTTTGAAGGATGGGCATGAATGTTCAGGAAAGAGTTGAAAAGCTGCTTGTTTACTTGAATGTCGTTGAACTTGATAATACGTAGTTAATACCCATGATCTGAGGGTCTCAGTTGAAACTGATTCTCAATCAATATAAGTTCATGTTTACATCTTGTAGAACCCAGAAAATAAAACAAGAGCTATTCAGACAAGACCACACTATAGTTGGTTCTCTTAGATATAGCTATTTAAAACTTTAAGCTTTCCTTGATAATAAATATATTAAGCTTTTTTTATACAGTGGTACCTCGAGATATGAGTTTAATTCGTTCCGTAACCTTGGGGCATGGGAAACTATGAGACCCTCGAGTCGTGGTAAACTGGTGGGTCGTGTGCACCGGCCTATCCACAAGATTACTCGTATCTCAACTGTTGCTCATATTTCAAAGCAAAAATCGCTCACTGGACGGCTCGTATCTCAAAAATCTTGTATGTTAGGGCACTTGTATCTCAAGGTACCACTGTATTTGTATTTTTATATAGCTTTTCAATTAGCATATTTTAATTACATTAACAAAATTTAACTATCTGTGGGTCTAGTTCTATTGTGTAAGAGTATCCATTCTCATTTAATTCTGTTGTTTGTTTTAGAAAGCCCCCAGTAGAGCATGCAGGTTGGATAAAATGGAACTGACTGAACCACAAGCCCCTTACTCAAGGTCAGGGACTGTAACAGGCATCTTTTGCATCCTGTCTCAGATCTGTGTGGCCCCATTTTCACTCCAGCCATTATTTCGGCATGCCATCTATGCAGGTGTAATATGAAAGCTCTTTACAGTAGCTACACTCCAAATCTCTTTCTTTTGGCTCTAGATTTTCTCTCCAGTCCTACATGGGATGCCTATGGGAATCTGTTCAGCCATCTGACACATGTAGGAGAGAGTTCAGTTTCCAGGAGATAACCCTCAGTAATTGGGAATGAGAATTTCTCTCCTGTTTCTCAGGTAAACAGATCCGGGTGCCCATCGGCTCTTCAGAATATCCCCAGAGTATCCGTGCTCCAGTTGTTCACCAAGATAATCAGTTCCATGATGCAATTTTAAGTTGACCTTCCCTCCTTCTCTCCATTCCTCTTCCACTTCCCTAATCCAGTTACTTGGGTTCGTTTCCCAAATTAAACTTCATGCATGCCAGCCCTTCTGTCAAGCCTTTTATGGAGGGATCTAGGCCAAGACTGTATTTTTTGTTTCTCTGTTCACTGAAGGATTACAAACACTTATAACCAGTGCCGGGAACATAGTAGGCACTCAAAAAAAATGTCGGTTGAAGGAATTGTGTCCAGAGGATGGGCAAGATAAGTGGCATTCCTTGCAGAATGTGGGCTTTAAGAAAGTATATTAAAGTATATTCTTCTGGGGAGAGGGTGAGTTATGCTGCATCTCCAGACTGATCATTAATAATTGGTGCTTTCAGCATCTTCCTGATGTGTTCTATGAAACATGCTACATGGCTCTTCTTAGAAAGAGGGAGTTGCCTCTTCAGTCTAATGTCAGAATCTCCAGGAAAATAATGTTTTACCAGGTGAATTACAGCAGCCTAACATTGGAGTCCAGCGTGATGCATTGTTCTTCGCTCATAAATAATGCCAAGACAATAGCATGAGAAGATAAAGGCCAGAGATTTATTCTGCGTAACCTTTATGTAAACCTCATAAATTGCGCACAGTGGTATCTAGGAATGTGACGGTGGCTGTGGCACAGAAAGTGTTGACCATGGCAAGCATTTCATGCGTTGAGACCAACAGCTGAAGAGAACACCCCTTTTCATGTCTCTTGTACTTATCAGCAGGGAAAATGTGTGTGGGGGGGAGAGTACTCTTCTCAGGAAAAGAGCAGACAACTCAAGAATTAACAATAATGAAGTTGAATAAAGAAGAAAACAGTACTAGAATATCACATCACGTAAGGTCTAATTATGAATAGATTCAGCTGTACAAGCTTTTATTGTTGGTTACGTACAAAGTTATACACATCCATTCCCACAACACATTTATATATTTGCACAATCCTGGTGACATGGAAAATGTCACCTTATTCGCTTCCACCGGGATATAAAAGTGTTGGTTTGGAATTTTCTGAGTGGAACTGAGACACCTTTTGGTATTTATTTTCCATTGTCTCCGTGACACATCAGCAGGCAGTTTTAGATAAAGACCTGACTTGCAATAATTCAGTCTGCACTCTGCTGCACCCACTAGGGGATGTCGCAGTGTGTGGTGAAAGCCAGTCTGGGAGAAATCATAAATGGCTTGTCATGTGAGGAAGAAGGGAAACCTTAACAAATAACTAATTGTTAAATAATTTAATGATCCAAAGCTGCATGAGAACTTATACATGAACAGCAAATTATAAAAGGGGAAGAGTAAAAAAGAAAAACACACACAGAAAACACTTGCCTCGCATGCATTTAATATGGTGGTTTATTGCATCTTAAAGTAAACTGAGGTATGGTTATATACAGAGTAATATATCCCCGTGAAATAGATATGACTATTCTACTGGAGTTATTCCATTTGTCATCTGAACTCTGCTATGCAACTTCTTCTTCTTCTTCTTTTTAATATTATTTCATTGATTTTTTCACAGAGAAGAAGGGAGAGAGATAGAGAGTTAGAAACATCTATGAGAGAGAAACATCAATCAGCTGTCTCCTGCACACCTCCCACTGGGGATGTGCCCACAACCTATGTACATGCCCTTGACCGGAATTGAACCTGGAACCTTTCAGTCTGCAAGCCGACTGAAATCCACTGAGCCAAACCGGTTTCGGCAATCATGCAACTTCTTTACATAAAAATGCTTTCTCTTTATCTAAAGTTCCAAAATCCTAGAAAGACTCAGAGGTGATGACAGAGATGTGGCATAAGCTTAAGTAGCTGCATCAACTAAGATAACATTGTTAAATATTTCCATCATTATTTGGCAAAGGTTACCTTTAAGACAGTTAAATAAGAGAGGCTCCCATTTGCTTCTAAATAAAAGTGCTGACTCTAGTCAGCAAAACAGCAACAAAACCACTGTAATTTCTCCTGTTGTATTGACCTTAAAAGAGAGGCTGTTCCTACAATGAGCAGTGAGCGCTTTGTTTCTCCCTTTGATTGGTACCTGGGATCAGGTTTTGCTTCAGGCACTTTCCTATAACAAACATTATGTTTCTAATTAATTAAAAGAAAACATGACCACAACCTTCAGAAGGGGAGACATCGATTTTTAGAAATTCAATGTCTAGCAAGGCTCCTCTGCAATTATGAAGCAGCTACACAGTGGAGCTACCCTGGCGATGAAAACACAAGTTCTAAAAAGAAAGTCCAGCTTCCACATTCTGGAAAAAGGAGCGAGTGTTGCCACACAATTGAATCCTGACCCTCTCATGGGCCGACTTATCTGGAGGCATGTGTCAAAACAACTTTGATACTGTTCTTTATGACCATAATGTAACTTACATACGAAGAGAAGTCTCAATATTACATTAACATAATGTAACTTACGTATGAAGAGAAGTCTCTTCAGCATTAAAGAGATAATTACTTTTCTTGGGAAATGACGTGTGTAATGAAGAGGTGTGAGTCTTTCTATGATATGCTCCTGCAGCCAGTCATTAAGAGCACTGTGCAATGTTCTTAGTCCCCAGATCAAATTAATGTCATTGTATTAGCGAAGGTGTCTACTGTGCCTACTATGCACTCAATGCTGGGATGGGGTCAGATGGGACTCCATCTAGGCCTTCAAAAATAAATAAGGCTTGAAATAATAATTAAGAACAGGAGGATATTTATGAAGTATGAGAGTCTAAAAAAAGTCTTGGGTCTAGAAAGAAAATCAATGGTTTCAGCTTTTGCCTTTTCTAACCAGCGTCTGGTTAGCATTCATCCCAGAGTCTTTACCGTTAGTGAATCTTCTACTGAGAATAAAGGGTTAGATAATAAGCAGATTAAGAGATAAGCCACATGTCATTATAGAATAAGCTCTCTTAATTATTTGCTTTTTACTGATCAAGCCTTATATTGTTCAAAATGGTTAGGTACGGATGAACCAATGTTCCTATAATTAGCAAAGTCACCTTTTCACTTTATTAAAAAAAAAAAGACAATGTGCGTTTTTACTAATGTAAGCATCCATAGTGATAACTTTTTGAAATGTTGCATTTTAGAACAAAAAGATACTTGAAAATAAAGTTTGTTCCTTATTTAAGTAGATGCTGAAGCTCGGGCCCAGAAAGGACAGGTAAAGTCCCCAAAGTTACAAGACCTTAAAACTGTAAAGCAGGGACTCAGCTCAGGGCCTTTGACTCTTTAAACCTACATTCTTAACCCCCAGAAACCTCGTTTCCAACTGAGATGAATTATTAAAATAAAATGGGAGGGTTCAGCATTTTAAAACACATGATGCTCTAAACACACTGCAGCCATACTGCTGTCCTCAGGAAATTAAAAAGCAATTTAGACATATGAAATGGGTCAAATGAGCTGTCATGGACACTAAAGGCTATGTGGATCAATTAGTAAAATCAGTGACTGCTTCCTGTGCTTGTGGTTATCAACTCTTCAGGGTGGGGGTAAACACCAAATAAATTTAAAAAGATATCCACTGAACATTCCTTGTGAAAATCTGAACGTATTTACATTACACATTCTACAACCTTAATTTCCAGTGTGAAAACAGAACAACATTCAGTAGTCCTTTGTTTTAAGAGGGTTATTTTCTGGCAGATCTTTAAAAAAAATGTCATAAAGCACTTTAGTTCAGGGAGGGGGAGGCTGATTCTCTCAGCAGAATTGAAAGGCTCAGACATCTTTCTAATGAACGTTAAAAATTTCCTTGTTCGGCCTCATCTTATTGATGATCGACTGCCATGGCTTCCTTTTCTCCCAGGATTCCAGGGGAGAAAATCTGCCAACAAGATCTAGTGGCTTCGTTTTAACTTGTGCTTCATATGCAATTTTAATGACAGTTTTACATACATTACTCAACCCTCAGTACACACAGAGGTCAAATCAGCATTTAAACAGACGTTCTAAATGGAAATGAGTGTCCGGTCATTTATTCATGAAAGGTTTGATGGAACAGCGACTCTCCAAATCGTCTCTGAGTGTAAGGAGCCCAGAAAATCAACAAGCACTGATTTCTTCACCGCTTGATTTTAGCAAATGGGCTTCAATTGTGTGAAAACTCAGGAGAAAAAGGTGTTTTGTGCTGGCTTAGTCAGCCTCACCTGCACTGATCAGTGTGAACTCATGTCTATGGATATTATCTTGACTATGGCTGACCCTGTCTCCAATTCCGTTGTGTATTTCAGAAAAGATTACTGTGGGTCTTCACTCCGTCTCATTCAATACTAGGAAGCTTGAATTCAAAAGTAGTAAACTCTGAGTTCTAAATAGTTAATAGATGGTGATGGTGAGATTTCTGTTGACTGTGCTCTCTGATTTCCAGAGTTACTTTGTGTAATGCCAAAATAAATGAGCGTTTCACTATTATCCGATACTGTACTGAGCACATCTTATCTCAGGAGGCTGCATCTGAGTGCAATAAATCACCAGTTATCAGAGGTATGTGGTAGGCAGCATTATACTCCCCCGCCTCCAGATACCCATATTTTATTTTTCTGAAGCCTGTGAACATATACATGGAAAGAGGGAACAAAGATTAATAATCAGATGACTTAGTAGGGAGAATATCTTGGATTATCCATGCAATCACATTGGGTCTTTAAAAGATAGGAGAGGGAGGAAGAAGAGTCAATGTCAGAATGGTGTGACATGAGAAAGCCTTGACCATCTACTGCTGGCTTTGAAAAACAAGAAGGGGCCATAAGCCGAGGAATGTGGACAGCCTAGAACTGGAAAAGTCAAGAAAACAGCTACTTCCCTAGAGTTTCCAGAAGGAAAAAAGTCCTGCTGACACCCTTATTTTAGCCCGGTGAGGCCCTCTACAAGTAAAAAATAATTTTTTTTTATTTTTTTAAGCCACTAAATTTATAATTTGTTATGACAGAAATACAGGCTGTTTGGACTATTTGCCTGAATAGAAATAGTTATAGTTTTTTTTAAAGTTATTACTTATGTATATGTGCTGTAAGGTGACTTTTATTTATTCATTTTAACTGTAAATAACATTTTGTGAATATACTACAATGTATATTATCATAATGTATTTCTCTACCCTTTCATTTATGGAGATTTTGATGCTTTTCGCAATTGGCCTTCACAAATATCCTATAATAACTGCTTGCACATCCTTGTGTTTTTATACTTGCATGTAAATTTGGACATGCTAGAATTATTGGGATGTATAAAAGGCCCATCATCAGCTCAAATAGATGGTGATAAATTGCTTCCTAAACTTGCTGGACCAATTTATGCAAGAGTAGCAGTGATATAAGTTTGCATTTCTCTATATTCTTGTCACAACTAGTCACAGACTTTGTATTGAGTTGGTCTTATGGGTTTTATATTATGACAGTGGTATTAGTTATGAAAAAAATGCATCTAACTTCTGGTAGGTTATTAATATTTTTAAAGACTACACTTAGCAATCTATGGTGGCTGCTTATGTCTTCCAAAATAAAATTTGAGATTGTTTACATGACATGTTAGGCCAAATGGCTTGTATAGTAAGTATATTGTACCTCTGTGCACATTCAATGGTGTTTCGTGACATTAAAAACATTTTTTTATTCATTTCAGAGAGGGAAAGGGAAAGGCAGAGATAGAAACATTGATGATTAGAGAAAATTATTAATTTGCTGCATCCTGTATGCCCCCTACTGGGAATTAAGCCCAAAAACCTGGGCAAATGCCATAACCGGGAATCTAACAGTGACTTCCTGGTTCATGAGTCAATGCTCAATTACTGAGCAACACCAGCCAAACATGTTGCTTTTTTTTGTTTGTTTTTACTTTAATGATATCTTAATTTCTGTGTACCCAGAAATCCATCACTTTTACTGTTCCTGCCTAAAACTCATATAAGAATACATGTTCAACAAAAATATTTTCAATTTTCTTTGGGTTCTGTGCCCTTCTTTTTATCTTAGTCACAATGTACCTATGTTAAACCTTTATTTTAATAGATAATATAAGCATATGGATAAAATATCCAAAGTAAAAAAGAAATAGAGCAAAAGTACTTTCTCTATAATGCCTCTCAACTATTCAGTTTGAGGGTGATAATTATTAAGTTCTTGTCTAACCTTCTAGAAAAAATTTGTGCACATATACAAGCCAATATAATTATAGGATATACACTGAATGGCCAGATTATCATGCATTCAGAGATCATAATAATATGATCACTCAGTATATATATATATATAGCCACAGATCATAATAATCTGGCCACTCAGTGTATATATATAATCTTCTCTCACATCTATTTCTTTGTAAACATTGGTTGAAAAAGTCTGTCTCTAGAAACAGAATATAAAGATGTAAAGATCACAAATACAAGGTGGGAGGTTATGGGAAAATCACTACTCTATACTACCTTTCTTTATTAGTTCTGTAATCTTATTTCTGTCCTTCAATATGTCTAGGATATATATACTGAGTGGTCAGATTATTATGATCTCTGAATGCATAATAATCTGGCCACTCAGTGCATATCCTATATAATAAAAGACTAATATGCAAATTGTTCTCTAGACCAGTAGCTCAACCAGCAGGCAGGCCAGCAAACTGCCCATGTCCCCTCCCCCTGGCCAGGCTGGCCAGACCTCACCCATGCACGAATTCATGCACCAGGCATCTAGTGTGTATATATATAAGCCTGTTACATGATAGTCATACAAAAATAGGCCTTCCTTCAAGTGGCTTCACTCCCACCTGCCCAGGAGTCCATATGTCCCTGCCCCCTGGCCATCTGGGAGCCGACACATCCTTGCTTCTGTCTGGAGCACTGCTCCTGTAGCTCCCTCCATCTTTGTTGGGTTAATTTACATACTCACTCTTATTGGCTGTGGGCATAGCAGAGTGATGGTTAATTTGCATGTTTCACTTTTATTAAGTAAGATATATATATATATATATATATATATATATATATATATATATACTGAGTGGCCAGATTATTAGGCATTCAGAGGTCATAATAATCTGGCCATTCAGTGTGTATGTGTGTGTGTGTGTGTATATGTATATATATACATATACACACACACACACACATATACTCTTCTTTCAGATATATTTTTTTGTAAATATTGATTGGAAAAAATGTCGCTGGAAACAGAATATAAAGATGTAAAGATCACAAATACAAGGTGGGAGGTTATGGGGAAATTCCAGGAAAGCAAAGGAAGGGGCTAGTGCAGAGGCCTTGGGGCAGGAGCAGGAAGTCTGGCAGAACAGCAGGGTAGCCAGGGGCAGAGTAGAGTCAATGAAAGAAGAGTAATAAAAGAAAAGGCCAGATCATGAATATGTTTCTATCTCTATTAGTAGAAATATTAATGCATATGTGACTAAGCATTGGATTTTTTTCTGTAATCCAATGATTTCAATTTTAATAAAAGAATGATATACGTGGTGGCACAAAAGTAGGTTTGCAGTTGTGATTACGCAAAACACAGAACCTTTTCTTGTATTATCATATATTAATTATTATAGTAATTACTCTAAACCTTCTTCTGCCCCACACTGTATATTTTTATTACTTCTGTGAAAATCATTTATGGTTTTTTTTGTATTGAGTATTGTGTGTATATTTGTAAATAGCTTTATATGTATTCCATTTTCTTCATTTTTCTGTGTTTATGTGCTTAGTTCTAATATTTAGGAAGGGCTGTAGTCCTTTAAAATAATAGTTGGATATAAATCTTACCCTTTTTGAAAATTGAATCTCTTGCTTTATGATACAGGATATAATTAGTATAGTTCCACCTTCTTTTTCCTTTGTTCTCTTTCCCCTACCCTTCAAGTTTAGTAGATTTAAAAGTCTTTTGTGGTTATTATCATCGTAGACTAAATGCTCTTTTAATTCTATTTGATTTGTCAGCTTTAAATGATATCTTTTGATTATAATTGACTACAATTATGTTTGACTCTGAAATTGCTGGTGAGCACTAGAGGGCACAAATGTAGATCCCTGGACAAATTCCTATTTCATCACATACTTAAAATGATGAAGTTATCATCATCATCATCTTATTATTAATTAAGATTTACTGATTATTTACTATCTATCTCACTACTGTACAGTTTTGAATAAAATACTTTATTTAATCTTCATGGTAATCTCAATACAGTAGAAACTATGATTCTCATTTCTATATAGAAAGTCTGACATGCAGAAAGTTGACGTAACCCACTCAAAGTTACACAGCCAGTACATTAATATCAAGGCAGTCTGATGTTAAACACTTTTTAAATCACTACTCTATACTACCTTTCTTTATTAGTTCTATAATCTTGTCCTCCAGTATGTCTAGAATTTTGTTCCTCATCTCTAAATGGATGAGATTGAAATAGATGATCTCAAGTATCTTTTCCACTTCTAATACATTATGAGACTTTTATTTATTTTTCTATATTTTATATAAACATACATGTTTGTTTGTTTTTTCATGTATAGTGGCTAGGAATCCAATTCCAACATCATTCCTGAAATAAGCCTGCCTTTTCCATTTCTCAAGGGATTTATGCCTATATTCCTGTTGAGAGGATACCAAGTCAGAATTCCACATAGACAAGTAGATCACCCTAAAAACAGAAGCTCCCAGCCTCAGTGAATTCATATGGCAAAGGCTTTTTCAGAATGCATGCTGTTGGGACCTCCTCCTGTAGGAGGGAATCTAGCTCAGTGGAGAACCCACTCACCTTATTTTAGATTTTCTTCAATCCTCATCCTCCTGTGTGCTAAATTCGGGGGACAAGTCCATATAGCTGGTGACATCTAAAGCCCATTTCGCTCTCCTAGCCAATCCTTATACACCTGGCCCGAGAGTCACAAGTGACAGACAGCCCTAAATAAATCCTATTTGGGCTGATCCTCTGCTGTTATAGATGTCTACACCTTTAAGTTAGCTTCTTAGCAGCACCAGCTCTGGCCTCCAATGCAGATGCCTCCTTGGCATGTCATTATCAGACCACTTCAAACTGAATAAAATACTTTATTTAATCTTCATGGTAATCTCAAGATAGTAGAAACTATGACAAAGCATTTGGTCTCTTTAACCCAGTGGTTCTCAACCTTCCTAAGGCCATGACTCTTGCATACAGTTCCTCATGTGGTGGTGACCCCCAACCATGAAATTTTGCTACTGTTATGCATCATGATGTAAATATCTGCATTTTCTGATGGTCTTAGGCGACCCCCAAAGGGGTCTCGACCCACAGGTTGAGAACCACTGCTTTAATCCATCTCTTTTCCCCAAAGAGCAGCTCGGAAAGGAGGAAAAGGCTTTGGCTCATCTTCCTGTGCCTTGTACGTACTTCATGGAAACTTCCAAGTGAGTGGGATGATGACGCAAACCAAATTCACATTTCATGTTTGGCCTTTCAAATTCCGAGATGATGTTTTCTCTGCTGTGACTGTCTGCCTTTCTTCTCTCTTCAGATTAGCCAATTTCTTTAGGAAAAGGATGTATCAACAGTTCCAGGTTAGGCATTGGGTTCTGGTGGCTTCCCTGTATGTGTCTGACCCAGGAGTGTCTCCTCTCTAGAAACCGCAAGGACCCTGGAGTCTGTTTTCTCTGCCTTTTCTTCCTTTGGTTCCCACTGTTTTTTACCTTTATCCTAACTCTTCTAAGAAAATCTGGAAACACACCAAGTATTCTACAGTCAATACTTCATTACAGAGAGAAGCCCACAATTCTGGACTGAATATGTGTATCCTGTCAAAATCCAAATATTAAACCCCCACCTCCCCGATGGGAGGGTATTAGATGGGACTATTGGGAGGTGTTTAGGTATACAGGTAGAGTCCCGATGAATAGGCTTGGTGACTTTATAAGAAGAGATATGAGAGAGGTGCCCTCTTTCTGCACCATCTGTGAATCAGGAAGAGGGCCTTCATCAGACACAGGATCTGTCATTGCCTTGATCTTGGACTTGCTAGCCTCCAGGACTGCAAGAAATAAACGTTTTTTAAGCTCCCTTACTTTCTGATCATTTGTCAGAGCAGCTCAAATGGACTAAAACATTCACTTAGCAAGAAATGAAATCTGGGTCACAGCCCAATCTCTAGTCTTTTGACCTTAAACATCTCACTGAACCACTTTAATTTTTACTCTTTTTCAAATATACCTCCTGCTGCAGTGAATTTCATGAGTTTTAAAGTCCTTACCAACTCAAAATTGCTGTGATTATACTCATTATAAAGAACTATCCTCTTAATCTTAGTGACACACTAATCTGAATAATGAAAACCTTAGTTTCTAAGTAACTGTCATTCAGAATTCTTTCCCAAATGTAGTCATTCTGGGAAGATATCTCATTTCCCAAGTAGAAAATAGGATAGAATATGGTTTTAGGAGTTTAAAATCTTTATTTTAAAGCTACATAACCTTTTATTGTCTTTTGTAGATGAAGCTTTGATCGGATAGTCTTAGGTGGGCTATATTGTTTGCAGGAACAGTTTAAGATTTTTTCACATCGAGTATTGATCCAAATAAAACTTTGTGTAAATTTTTAAATTTATTTTTATATTTTAGTCATTCAATGTATTGGGATGATGTTGGTTCACAAAACCAACAGGTTTCAAGTGTGCAACTCAATAAAGCATCATCTGCATACGGCATCTTGCACGCATTACCCCAAGCAAAATCTTTTTTACCTCAGTCTCCTGTCTCCTTTGTTTACCTTCATCTATCTCCCCAACTCGATTTTCTTCTGGCTACTACCACACTGTTGTCTGTGTCTACGTGTAATATCCTATCCTACATAATAAAGAGCCAATATACAAATGGTCATCATGCCCTCATGCCCTCAGGCTTTAATGGCTCACACACTCAACATTAGGGAGAGAGGACTGGGGACCAGCCAGGAACAAAGGAGTTTGCAAGAGAGGAATGGGGACCAGCCAGGCTGTGGCTCAGGAGAGGGACAAACCTCTTGCCCCATGGTCCCACGTGCCAGCTGCTGCTCCTGCAGCTGTTGCCTGGGAGAGGAACAAGCCACTTGCCCCACAGTCCTGGGCACTAGTGCCTGTAGCTTCGTCCTGGGTGATGTCACCCACCCAGGTCCCTGTGGTTGTGGTCGGCTGGTGGGAAGCTGGCCCAGGTCCTAGGTGCCTGTGGCTGGCCAGAGGGAGGGAAGTCCAGGTCTGTGATTAGCTAGAGGAGGGAATTCTGGGTCCTGGTAGTGGGGTGAGGCAGAGTCAGTTAAGGATGATTGGGCCAGCAGGGGAATAGTTAGGGAGGACCAGGCAGGCAGGCAGAGGTGGTTAGGGGCAATTAGGCAGGCAGGCAGGTGAGTGGTTAGGGGCCGGCAGTCACGGCTTGCAAGAGGCAGTTGAACATCTCCCAAGGGGTCCTAGATTGGAGAGTGTGCAAGCTTGAGGGAACACTCCCCCCCATGCACAAATTTTATGCATTGGACCTCTATTTATTAAAAACACACACACACACACACACACACACACACACACACACACACACACACACTGAGTGGCCAGAATATTTTGATCTCTGAACAAATAATAATCTGGCCACTCAGTGTACATGCTATATAACAAAAGGCTAATATGCAAACTGTCCCCTTGGCCAGGAGTTTGACCAGCAGGCAGACCAGCCAAACACCCATGTAAAATTCATGCATTGGGCCTCTAATATATATATATATGTGCCAGATTATTATGCATTCAGAGATCATAATACTATATAATTTTTTTAGCTGATACCTTCACCTTCATCTGGTCCCCTTTTCCTCCCTCCCCTCTGACAGTTATCAGTCTCTTCCATGTATTTATTCCTCTGTTTCTATTTTGTTAGTTTATTTTGTTCATTAGATTCTACATGTTAGTGAAATCATATGATAGTTATTTTTCCCTGACTGGCTTATTTCATTTAGCATAATAATATCCAGGTCCATCCATGATCTTGTAAAAAGTAAGATTTCCATAATTTTTCCTTCGAGTAAATGTACCACAATTTTTTTTTTATTCACTCATCTACTGATGGGCAATTGGGTTTCTTCCAAATCTTGGCTATTGTAAATAATACTGCAGTGAACATAAGGTGCATATATTTATTTTCAACTTAATGTTTTGAGTTTCTTCAGATATATTCCCAGAAGTAGAAATGTTAGGACATAAGGCAGTTCCATATTTCAAGCTTTAAAGAAACTCCCTACTGTTTTTACAGTGGCTGTACCCCTCTGCATTCCCATCAACAATGCACAAAGGTTCCTTTTCCTCCACATGCTCACTATATTTGCTGTTTGTTGATTTATCTATGATAGCTATTCTGGCAGGAGTGAGGTGACATCTCACAGTGGTTTTAATTTGTATATTTCTGATGATTAGTGAAGTTGAACATTTTTCCATATGTTCATTAGGAATCTATATGTTCTCTTTAGAGAAGTGTCTATTTAGGTCCTTTGTCCATTTTTTAAATTGGATTGTATGTCTTCCTTTTGTTAAATTGTATGAGTTCCTTATACATTTTGGATATTAACCCTTTATCAGATGTATCATCGCCCAATATGTTTTCCCATACAGTGGGTTCCCTTTTCATTTTGCTGATAGTTTTTTTTTTCTGTGCAGAAGCTTTTTATTTTGATGTAGTTCCATTAGTTTATTTTCTCCTTAGTTTCCTTTGCCCGCTAGAGATGTATCAGTAAACATTACTATGAGAGGTATCCGAGATTTTGCTGCCTATAGTCTTTTCTAAGATTTTTAAGATTTCATGTTTTTCATTTAAGTCTTTTATACATTTGAGTTTATTCTTGTGTATGATGTAAGTTGGTGGTCTACTTTTATTTTTTTGCATATATCTGTCCAATTTTCTCAACACCATTTATTGAAGAGATTGTCCTTACTCCATTGTATGTGCTTGCCTCCTTTATAGAATATTATTTGAACATAACAGCTAGGTCGATTTCTGGGTTCTCTATTCTGCCCAATTGACCTAAATGCGTGTTCCTGGGCCAATACCAGACTGTTTTGAGTACAGTGGCTTTGTATAACTTGATATCTGTTATTTTAATTCCTCCAACTTTGTTCTTCTTCTCAAGATTGCTGTGATTATTTGGGATTATTTTTTATTCCATATACATTTTTGGAATATTTGTGCTAGATCTGTGAAATATGCTGTTGGTATTTTAATAGGGATTGCATTGAATCTGTAGATTGTTTTGAGTTGTATGGACATTTTAATGGTGTTGATTCTACCAATCTATGAATAAGGTAGATTCTTCCACTTATATATATCTTCCTCTCAAGAACAGTGCTAAATAAGATATGATGTCCATTTATTTTCTAGGCCATCACTACCTTTAATGAATAAGAGAGCAAGGTACATAGATAACTCTAATAAATTATCATAGTGTGAGAAACTATACTAATGATGAGCTATGATAGAAGTACTAACGCAATAAAATAAAAAGAAAGAGAGATTAAATTTAATGTGTTGCTATCAATATTTTATATCTCATTGGTCCAGATATTATTTGTTTTCTCATTTAGAGACTGTCTACTGAATTATCTAGAAGGAAAATATTAATTATGCAATACATCCTGTGTTTTTTTTTTCAACTAGAGAAGTGATCAATAAGCTCTTTTATTTTTCTTTTATGACCAAGTTAGATATTGCTTCTTCAAAGAAGAAGAGTTGGTTTGTAGTTATGCTTCTTTCTCTTTATTTTTTCACAGGTACTTTTAACTAGGAATTGATGGTTTTCTTCCTTAAGGGAAGTGTCAATTCCTTAACATTATTAACCCAATTATGAATCCTAGTGATCTTTTAAATTGTGTTTTCCAGTTGATGAGGTAGATTTCCAGACAATAGAATTCCTGGATAATTATCATTCTATCTATTAAAAGAGTAATATGCAAATCAACCGTACCTCTGATACACTCACAAGCCATGCCCACCAGTTAATCAGGAGCAAATATGCAAATAAACCCAACCAAGATCGCTGTGGCCAAGGAGAGCAGGAGGGAGGATTGAGTTTCCCTGGCAATGGAGGAAGCCAAGCTTTCTGCCTGCTCTTGTTGGCCCAGGCTTTAATTCCATGCTACAAAGTTTCAATGATAGAAGTTAAATAAACTCCAACAAAAATGGTGGCAGCCATGGAGCTGAAGAGAGCAGGAGGCTAGGGTTCTCCTAGAGATGGAGGAAGCCAAGCTTTCTACCTGCCCTAGGGGGCCCAGTCCTTCACTCAAGGCTACAAAGTTTCAATAATAGAAGATAAATAAATTCAAGATCCAAGGGCCTCCACTTGGGTTGCCAGGGCCATGGCCAGCCTGCAAACCAGCACTGTCCCCTTGCCCAGACTGCCCCACACTTCAAAGGAACCCGTACCCTGATCTTGGACACCGTTTAGGGCAAACCAGCTGGCCCCAACCCATGCACCAGGCCTCTATCCTATCTAATAAAAGAGTAATTTGCAGATTTACCATCATTCCAATACATATGATGACTTACCCCATGTAGTCAAAGACCCTGCCCCCTTGTGGACACAAGATGGCCACCACAAAATGTCCCACAGGGGAGGGCAGTTTTGGGTGATTGGGCCTGAGAGAATGGCAGTTGAGAGGGACCAGTCTTGCAAGGGAGGGAAGTTGTAGATGATCAGGCCAGCAGGGGAGGGCAGTTGGGAGCAATCAAGCCTTCAGGGGAGGGAAGTTAGGGGTGACCAGGCCTACAGGGGAGGGCATATAAGTGTGACCAGGCCTGCAGGGGAGGGCAGTTAGGGGCAAACAGGCTGGCAGGGGAGCAGTTAGGTATCAATAAGGCTGGCAGGGGAGTGGTTAGGGGATGATCATGCTGGCAGGCAGAAGTGGTTAGGGGCAATCAGGAAGGCAGGCAGGTGAGCAGTTGGGAGCCAGCAGTCCTGGATTGTGAGAGAGATGTCCAACTGCCCATTTAGACTCAATCCAATACAATCAGTCAGCATCCCTCAAGGGATCCCAGATTGGAGAGGGTGCAGGCTGGGCTGAGGGACACCCTGTCTCCATGTATGAATTTTGTGCGCTGGGCTTCTAGTATTTACATAAGTATGATTTTATTTTTATTCTAAGAACAAACTTTAAGATAAATTAGTAGAAATGTAAAATGCTGCATGGAAATCCTCTGCTCTTATTTATTTTTCCCTGGAACACCAGCTTTCTGATGTTTCTGCAGTAAGCTGGTTAGAAAGCAGTTCATGGAGAAATGATATGGTAAGTGTCATTTGCAAGCTTCCTCCATCTATCAGGTAAAATGATTAAACCTGAATCCATCATTCAGCATAATTAATCAGTAAGACACAACAGCTCATGTTTGCATGCTGATTAATCGGTAGTTCAGGTGTATACATCTTCGACTTCAAGCTCATATGAGAAATACATCCATCAACGCTGCCACATGCACTGGTGTGCCCTATTGCAATCCTCGTATGAGTAGATATACTTTAAAGGAGAGTGTAAAAAAGGTTGTCTGCTAAGCATCTCAATCTAATAAACAAGTATGTCACCTTAGGATAGTACTAAGCCTCTAATATCACACTGTACTGCCTGGGTTAATACAATTACCTTTCTCATTTACATGTTTTTAAACAACTTAGCATTTTAATAAATGTTCTTGAGGAAAAAGTAGAGGTATCCAAAATTACTGGCAGCTTTATAATTTCATAACCATTGAAACCAGGAGGCAGAAACCTAAATAGCCTTTTATAGAAATAGCATTTCACTATTTACAAGCATTTTTATAAATTTCAATTCACTTGCATATATATTACATCATTTATAACAACCAATAAAGTATAAAACAATGGGGTCCATCACCTTCCCTGCCAATTTATTGGCACATTATATTTTGCTATACAATGGGAAAAAAATGGGATTGATCATTTATATAGCAAAGGTTGACAGTTATTTCATAGGAAAATTGGCAGCTTGTATTTTGTGGCAATATTTGAAAAAAACCATCTGGTTATCCAAACTGTATCATTTAAGTTCCTCTAAAATGGGAATACAAGAGATCCGAGATAGTTCACAGTTTGGTTTCCCATTCCTTTGGAGTCTTAGATGTTTATGAGGGAAAAAATGTTACTGCCATATGGTGGCTTCTGTGAAGATAGCAAAGTGCCATGGTTATGAGGGGGTGCATGAGTCTCAAGTGCCAAATGCCCAAATGAACCCTCATGTAGTGTTCTCAATCTATTCTGGAACTGAGCTAGATTAGATTTTTAACTATTTGAATAATATGTGTAGTCTTGATTTTGAAACATCATCAATGACTTTGTGGTACTGAACATAGAGATATGTGTGTCACTGAACTTAGCTATCATTCTTATGAGTTATGCATGACCATTTGCCTCTTTATATTTCCTTGATTCTACTTCTCTTCCTTACACCCATGCAACCTGCTTTCTTTACATATCCTATCTAATAAAATAGCAATATGTAAATTAAGCATCATTCCGCTATACCCACCATCCACACGCACCAGCCAATTAGGAGTGAGTATGCAAATTAACTTCAACCAAAATGGCTGTGGCCACAAAGTGAGCAGGAGGGAGGCTTGGGTTTCTCCGGAGATGGAGGAAGCCAAGCTTTCTATATACTCTGGTGGGCCCAGGCCTCCACTTAAGGCTATAAAGTTTCAATTATAGAAGATAAATAAATCCCAACAGAAATGGCTCCCTCCATGGAGTGAGTAGGAGGCTTGACTCTGCTCCAGGCTACAGTTTCAAGTAGAAGATAAATAAATCCCAGATACCATAGCCTCCTCTTGGGTCACTGGGGGCGTGGCTCACCTGCAAACCACCACAGGCCCCTGCCCAGGCTGCCCCACACCCCAAGGGAACCCCCACCCTGATCCGGTACACTCTTCAGGGAAAACCAGCTGGCCCCCACCCATGCGCCAGGCCTCTATCCTATCTAATAAAAGAGTAATATGAAGATTAACCATCACTCCAACACAAAAGATGCTGCCCCCATGTGGTCAAAGATCCTGCTCCCATGTGGACATAAGATGGCCACCACAAGATGGCCAGCAGGGGAGGGCAGTTGGAAGGGATCAGGTCTGCAAGAGAGGGCAATCAAGCCTGCAAGGGAGGGCAGTTAGGGGTGATCAGGCCTGCAGGGAAGGGCAGTTGTGAGGGACCCAGGCCTGTAGGGGAGAGCAATTGGGGGGGGAGAGGCCTGCAGGGGAGGACAGTTAGGGGTGACCAGACCTGAAGGGGAGGACAGTTAGGGGCAAACAGGCTGGCAGGGGAATGGTTAGGGGGTGATCAGGCTCTCAGACAGAAGTGGTTAGTGGCAATTAAGAAGGAAGGCAGGCAAGCAGTTGGGAGCCAGCATTTCTGGATTGTGAGAGGTATACCCGACTGCCCATTTATGCCCAATCCCATTTTGGTCCCAGATTGGAGAGGATGCATGAATTTCATGCACAAAGCATCTAGTTCTTTATATATATAAAAGAAATCATCAAATTTGTATGCTTTTTAATTTGGCTTCTTTCACTGAGCATAGTTATTTTGAGATTTTACCAGGTTGTAGAATGTATGAGTAATTTATTCTAGGTTTTAATTTTGAGTATTTTTTATAATACAGAATAATTATATTTATTCACCTACTTTTTTCATGAAAACTGTTTCCAATTTGGGACTATTACAAATTAAGTTTCTGTAAACATTTTGTGTAAGTCTTTGCATGGACATATATTTTTATATTTTCTTGGGTAAATACCTGGTGTTGAAGGGCTGAATTTTTGCCATATGCTTCATTTTTTTTTAAAGAAATGATTCAAGCCTGCCTGGTGTGGCTCATTGATTGAGCATTAACCTATGAAGCAGGAAGTCATGGTTTCATTCCCAGTCAGGGCACATGCCAGGGCTGCAGACTCAATCCCAAGTGGGGTGTTTGCAGGAGGCAGCTGATCCATGATTCTCTCTCATCACTGATGTTTCTATCTCTTTCTTCCTCTCCCTTCCTCTCTGAAATCAATATAAATATATATATATATATTTTAAAAAAGAAGCCATTCAATGTTTTTCAAATTGGTTGTGACATTTAAAACTGCCTTCATTAGTATATGGATATTTCATTTATTGTATATCCTTGCCAATATTTTATATGGTCAGTGTTTTTTAACTGAAGTATAGTTGACATATGATACTATGTTAGTTTCAAGTGAACAATATAGTGAATATGCGTCTATATACCTAAATCTAGAAATTACCTGTCAGTGTACAAAATTTGTAGAATAAAATCAATGACATTGTATGACCAGTCTGTTAAATTTCAGCCATTCTCATAAATGTGTAGTAGTATTTCATTATGGTTTTAATTTTCTCATTTTCTAATGACCAGCAATGCTGAGCATCATGCCATGCACTCGGCAATTGCATAACTTTTTGTGGTGTCTCTTTTCACATTTTTTTAAGTAAGTTGCGTGCTTTATTGTTTTTGAGCTTTTGAAATTTTTATATTCTGCATATAATTCCTTTTAAAATATATTTTTAAAAATATTTCTCTCAGCCTGTGGTTTATCTTTTCATTGTTTTACCAGTGTCTTTTGAAAAGAAGTTGTTTTAAATTTGATGAAGCTCAACTTCCCATTTAAAAAAATTATAGATTGTATTTTTGATAAAGAATCTAAATATATATATATATATATATATATATTTATATATGACCACAAATATTTTCTTCTAGATTTGCTTCTAGAATTTTAGTTTGGAGATTTACATTTAGGTCTGTCATCCAATTGAGTTAATATTTATTTTTTTAAATTTCTTTATTGATTAAGGTATTGCATATTTGTCCTTATCCCCTCATTGCCCCACCAACCCCCCACTGACCTCCCACTCCCCCACTCATGCCCTCACCCTCCTATTATCTGTGTCCATTGGTTAGTCTTATATGCATACATACAAGTCCTCTTACCCCTTCCCTCCCCCAACTCCCCTCTGAGATTTGATGGTCTGATTGATGCTTCTCTGTTTCTGGATCTGTTTTTGTTCATCATTTTATGTTGTTCATTATATTCCACAAATAAGTGAGATCATGTGATATTTATCTTTCTATGACTGGCTTATTTCACTCAGCATAATGATCTCCAGTTCCATCCATGCTGTTACAAATGTTAAGAATTCCTTCTTTTTTACGGCTGCATAGTATTCCATTGTGTAGATGTACCACAGTTTTTAATCCACTCATCTGCTGATGTGCACTTAGGCTGTTTCCAAATCTTAGCTATGGTGAATTGTGCCACTATGAACATAGGGGTGCATATATCTTTTCTGATTGGCGTTTCTAATTTCTTGGGATATTTTCCTGGAAGTGGAATCACTGGGTCGAATGGGAATTTCATTCTTAGTTTTTTGAGAAAACTCCATACTGTTCTCCACAGTGGTTGCACCAATCTGCATTCCCACCAGCAGTGCATGAGTGTTCCTTTTTCTCTGCATCCTCGCCAGCATTAGCCATTTTGACAGATGTGAAATGGTACCACAGTATCATTTTGATTTGCATCTCTTGGATAATTAGTGACTTTGAGCATGTTTTCTTATGTCTCTTGGCCTTCCTTCTGTTTTCTTTTGAAAACTATCTATTTAGGTCCCTTGCTCATTTTTTAGTTGTATTGTTTATCTTCCTTTTTTAAGTTATATGAGTTCCCTATAAATTTTGGAGATTAAACCCTTATCGGTGATAACATTGGCAAATATGTTCTCCCATGCAGTGGGCTTTCTTGTTGCTTTGTTGATAATTTCTTTTGCTGTGCAAAAGATTTTTATTTTAATGTAGTCCCATTTGTTTATTTTCTCTTTAATTTCCATTGCTCTAGAAACCCCAACTACCTGAAGCAATCCTGAGAAAGAACAAAATAGGTGAAATCTCAATACTAGATACCAAGCTGTATTACAAAGCCACTGTTCTTAAAACAGCCTTGTACTGGCACAAGAACAAACATAGAGAATAGAGAACTCAGAAATCGACCCAAACCACTGTGCTCAATTAACATTTGACAAAGGAAATATGAACATACAATGGAGTCAAGACAGTCTCTTCAATAAATGGTGTTGGCAAAACTGGACAGATACATGCAAAACAATGAAAATAGACCACAACTTACACCATACTCAAGAGTAAACGCAAAATGAATAAACCTAAGACGGGAAAAAATACTAGAGGAATCCACAGGCAGCAAAATCTCAGACATATGCTGAAGCAATTTCTTGAGTTAATATTTCTGTGAAATAAGATGTATGGATCTAAGTTGGAGTTTTTTTGCATATGAATATCCATTGTTCTAGTAACATTTGTTGAAAAGACTGTCCTATCTCCACTGATTTGCCTTTGAACTTGTGTCAAAAATTTGTTGCTTATACTTCCAGGCCTCTATTATTATCCCTAATATCATATTGCTTGTTCCTAAAGCTTTATAATACATTTGATATTCTGATAGTGTTAACCGTCATACATGTTTTTTTTCTTTTTAGAGTGGTTTTGGGTATTATATATCCTTTGCATTTCAATAACTTTAGAATTAGTTTTTGAATTTCTACATATAACTTACTTGGGATATGGATTTGGGTTGTTTTGAATCTATAGAACAATTTGGGGAGAATTTACATCTTATTAAGGCTTCTGGCCAAAAACAATATTTTCATTCATTAAGTTCCAGTATTTTATAGTTTTCAGTGAACATGTATTGAATATATTTTATCTAACTAATCTGTATTTGGTATTTTTATGCTATTTTAAATCATAGTGCTGTTTTGTTAAAAAATCATCTTTCAATTGTTTGTTGCTAGTATATAGGTATACAATTAATTATATCTATTATCTTATATCCTGCAAATTGTATATTTGCTAAATTACATCCTTGCTAAATTCACTTATTATTCACTTTGTAGATTCGTTAAGACTTTCTATACAATTATATCATCTATAAAATATTTGAGATTTATTTTTTCTTGGTAATTTCCATACCTTCTATTTTTTCCTTGTGTAATTGTGCCATCTAGAATTTTGAGTACAATATTATTAAAAGTAGTAAAAGTAGAAATCCTTGATTTGTTCCTTTTCTTGAAAAAGCATTCATATTTAAATATGGTTCTAAGTATGTTTTTTTTTTCAATCTGGACAAAGACATTCTCTTTTATCCCGAGTTTGCTGAGAGATTTTTTTTTTTAAATCAGAAATAAATGTTGAAGTTTGTTCTATGCTTTTGCTGCATTTACCCAGATGCTCATTTTGTTTTTCATTTTTAGTAGATTAACATTTTGCTTAGAATTTCAAATCTATGATTATGTGGAATATATACCTATGGGTCTCTTTCCTTGTAATGTCTTTGTCTTGGTTTTTGCATCAAGGTAATGCTGACATAATGAATGAATTAGAAAGTAGTCTCTCTTCAAATTTCTGGAAGAGTTTATGTAACTTTTGGTGTTGTTTTCGCAGGCAACTGGTTGAGCTTTGTACTGAAACTCTTTCTTTTTGATGACAGTTTATTTCACTTCAGATATTTTGTCTTAGGAGCTATTTTCATCCTGTGTGTGACTCAGGTGGCAGCCAAGAAGTAAATAGATAGAATTTGGGAATCTTCTCTCTGTCTTTTCTTCTGGAATTCTCTTTCTAGGACTAGCGACCATAGCTTTTCCAGAGGCAGTCTTCATTTTCCCCCAAACCAGGAAGACCGCAGTTTTCTGCTGCCCCAGTAACTCCAGATATTTTAGGGATTGAGCCTGGTTCAAAGATAAAAGCCATAAAAACAGGAACTCATTTCTTACAAAGCCCTTATTCCATGTTTAGAGTTTCTACCAGAATATGTCTATTTCTATCCAATCTCCAGTGCCTCAAGGCAAATACTTTTTTTTATATATATCAAGGATTTATAGCTGTCATCTGCAGAAGGTCAGCAGAGTAGAATTCTATTCAGCCACTAGTGGATGCAGAGATATCTGCTTGCTCTTTTATATTTCATCTGCTCTTTCCCTCAGTTTTAAACTATATTTTTTTTAGCTGTTGGTTGTGTAGTGTGCCTGTGTCTAACAACCTCACGGCCACTCCGGTATGCTACATCTAATCTGATGTGAGCTTAGAAATTAACTCACCTGACATAGTAAAATGTGGTGTAAATGAAGAAGAGATGGTCTCAGAGATATTCTTATATCCATAAGGATGTTACCTTAATTACAGAAATGTTGTATAATAGTTTGGCTGCTTTCAATTATTATTTATTAATTTCTAGGTTTTAATTTCTTGCTATATTTTTTAAATTAGAAATTCTCATTATATGACATTTGAGAAAGCAAAAAAGAACATAACGGTTTATACATATTAATTAGGATAAGTATACAGGATAAAAACTAAAACTTGTTTTCAAATATTGATAATACATAGTGGATTGTTGATCCAAGATGTATTGCTAATCTTATATCATTATTATTTTTAAAAACACATTTTTATTGACTTCAGAGAATAAGGGGAAGAGAGAGAGAGAGAGAGAGAGAGAGAGAGAGAGAGAAAGAGAGAAACATCAATGATGAGAGAGAATCATTGATTGGCTTCCTCCTGCATCCCCCCCTACTGGGGATCAATCCTGCAACCTCAGAATGTGCACTGACTGGGAATGGAACTGTGACCTTCCTGATCCATAGGTCAGTGATCAACACTGAGTCATATCCTCTGGGCCATTATTGTTTTCTTTATAAAATGACATACTTGGTATTTTCTTTTTCTTTTAAGCTGTCTCTAGGATGCCCCTGTAAGTGAAAGGCTAAATAGATTTTATGGCTCTGAACTATTTTCAGCAATACTTGGGTACATAACAGTATCTACCAGAAGTGCTGAGTCTATGATTCCCATCAGCACATGGTCATGTAGCTTATTAAAATTCTCTTCGGTTTCTCAATTTTGTTTTCATACTTGATTTAAGAACATTCTGTATTTTTCACAGCTAAACTAAACTTGAAACTTATGTATTTACCAATACGCTGTAGTTTTGAATTTTGCCATCCGATCCTAAGAAAGATAAGTTCTTCATATTCCTGTGCATAAAAAAATACATTATTTGGTAAGTGCTTTTACTAAAGTTTTGTCTAAACAACTAATCCATATGGATGGATGGAATCAACCACACATACCTTCATATTTCTCAAGGCAGTTATTTTCTCGTCTGCCTGATCAGGCTAAATTTGAAAAGCAGAGGTTAGAGTCTCCATTTCTTTCTTTGGATATGACTTACATTATATATATTTTCTCACATATATGTGATATCAACAATGTTTGCCCCTCAAGACCAAACAGAGTAAATATATCTGGAACATAAAAATAAATTTAACCAATTTTGATTAACTTAGAGGAAGCCTTTTTCACAGATGAAGGCATGACACTGTTATTAAAGAAATAACTATCAGAGCTAGGGGAAATTATATGTAGTTAAAGTGAGTAAAAACCATTCTTTAATACTCAAATGGATTAGAAATATTATGATAGGAAAATTAGTTGAGGGTCATCTAAAAGGGTCTAGGTAATAGCAGTAAGTGATGTTAAATAAAAATGTAACATAAAATATCCAAATGACAGTCTCCAGTGGGAAATAATAGGAGCCTTGAGGAGAAAGATTTTAAAAAGTGTATTCTAATCCAGATTCCAGAAAAAATTCTCTTAATAGAGTTGAGCATTTTTATTTCTTCTTTCTCAGTCACTACAATTAATTAGAATATGTTATAGTGATGACTGTATGTGAGTGTGTTTGCCTTTAAATCAGACATGGGTTCATGACATCTGACCTTTGTCAGCTATGATAAAGTTGTTCAATAATCATAAGTTATAGTAACAAAAGCCAAAAATCAATCTTGTGACTTACATAGGCATAATGCCTGCTGGTCATATGAAGACACTGAAGCTATCCATTTTATCTATACATGCATATATGTAGGCATGGCTATTCTTGGCAGACATTAAGCTAAATCAAAGTATACCTTAGATATGTAACATGATAGTTATATAGAGAACTCTGGAGAGAGGAAAGGAATTAAAAGGCTGGATGAACATAGACTGATAGAGACCCAGGCATCAGAGCAGGAAGATGCAATGATTTTCTGGTCAAACCAGGAAAAAAGAGTGAAAATGGTGGCACCTACCATTAATCTTTTCTTCAGGGAATTGACAAACACTGAAAAAGCTAAGCTTATGACAGAAATCTTGGAACATGGCAGTCTTAACTGATTGTAGCATAAGCATCTAAGTGGTAGTGGTAGAAAAGAAGCAAAGAGGAAAATTCTTCAAAATTCAGAGGTGTTCTATCTGCATTCACAATTCTGGGCAACATTCCTGTGAGGGAAAGAAGGAATCTCATACCTTGTTGAAGATACTTCCAGTATGGGCCATCAACAAGACATGTTGAGAAATTCCATGGGATTCTGTTAGGAAAAAAACACACATTCAGGTTTCTCTTGTGGGGTAAATAGGTTTTATAGCTATGCAAATTATGCATATTAATGTTTTATGTACATGTGTGTATTTTGCTAAAATTCTTAAAATTATTGTATGGGATAATTTTGTCTTTATATTTTAAAAAACTAGAGGCACGGTGCATGAAATTCGTGCATGGGGTGGTGGTGTCCCCCGCCTTCACCTTCTCCAATACAAAACTCAAAGTGGCACCTGCTGACAATTAACAAGGAAATGAGCACAGTTTTACCAATGCAAGGAACTGGATCCTGAGAATGGCCAGATAAACTTAGAATCAGATTCATCCCCATAATCAGAGGGTAAGAGCTCACCCTGAATGACACCTTGATTGTGGCCTGTGAAATCATAAGCAAAAATTCTAATCACATCCACCTGGATTTCTGGCCCATGAAAAGTGAAGGCAATAAAGGATATATTTTTTAAGCCCCTACATTTATGGTAACTAGTTACATAGCAATAGAGAACTGATAGAGTATACCATATGCTCTGTATGAAGTTTTAAAAATGGTTGCTTCTTTTGAGATGATTAGAATATAGTAAACAAGATAGACGCATAACACCGAATATAATGATAATGTATTACTTACAATGATAGAAGTTGTTTATAAAATACTATGGGGATGAAGCTATGTGGTAGCAAATTCTGCCTAGGGAAATCAGGAGAGACCTTTCCGTGCCTATGTTTGTTGGGTTCTGTAATGAAAAAAATAATATGTACCAGGGACAGACAATATCGCCAGGCAGAAGAGACACACATTCTTAATGCATGAATATTCACAACCTTGCAAAACTGATTGGAGGCACAAAGAAGGTCAATTTCAATTTCATAAGAAATTAACTAGTTTAAGTGTGAGTGCACCTTAATGTTTGAAGAAATCGCTCAGTCTCAGAATATCCATTCGATCACATGGCAAAGAGATTCCCTCCAGGCATGATCTGACCAAGCAGTGCCAATCATCATTGAATAACTTAATTACATTGCTATGATATATTTATTTAATAGCTTCTCTCAAGCAAGAAAATAAGTTTTAAGCCTTGAAAACTTTTCTATCAGGTAAAATGAGAATTAGCTGGGAGTGACTCAAACCCCAAATAACAGAAGCCTTAAGGGATATGGCAGGCAGGAATTTATTTGTCGGTTGTATAAAAATCTTGAGGTTGGCAATTGGGTGGAAGTGGTTATGGTGGCTTCATGGTGTCAGGATCTTGCTCTTTGTGACTCAGACACATGTGTGCCATATATTCCCAGGGTTAGTTCATGATTTACTTGTCTGTTAGAATTCCAGAAATTTATGTTATATTATTTCTGTCCAGTGGGAAGGAGTCACAGTGATTATTGTAACCATTCTTTTACATCCCAGTAAGCTTATTATTCAGAACTAGCACATATCACTTTCACCTATAAGTTATTGATCAGACCTTATTCACTGTGCAACTGGCTCAAAGAAGGCTAGAGAATGTAGTACTATTTCAGATAGGCACACGCAGTATAAAGTCACAGAGTCTATTACTGTACAATATAAAAGTTATGCACCTTGTGTAGGTATCAACCAAGAGTCAGCACCCATATGTTTTCTTTAAGTTTTAGATTTGTTTACTGTAAGGGAAACTGAGTTTTTAGCATCATAATGGTATTTGGAGATACTATTAAAACTCCATTTCCCACATTTCTTAACTTCTAGTGAAAATAGGTAATTTAACAATGAAACTGAAAGAAAGGGAGTGTACAAAGAACTACACTTATACATAGACTAAGTACACTTATACATAGTTATTCATTTTTAAAAGGAGAGCATAACATCTATTTTCTAGGATATAGTATTATTACCTCACTGTTAAGCCCTGGACATTCAGAAAAACTAGTTTAAAGCCTAAAGTGTCTAACACATATAATGATTATGTTTTTAAGAAGATTCCAAATAAGAATTTTAAAATGGTTTTTATAGCTTACAAAAGTAAAATAATTTGCCCTAACCGATTTGGCTCAGTAGATAGAGCAGTGGCTTATGGACTGAAGGGTCACAGGTTCGATTCCAGTCCAGGGAGTGTACCTTGATTGCACATCCCCAGGAGGGGGTATGCAGGAGATAGCCAATCAATGTTTCTCTCTCATCAATGTTTCTAACTCTCTATGCCTCTCCCTTCCTCTCTGTAAAAAAACTCAATAAAATAAAAAAAGTAAAATAATTTAGCAAGTCTAACTTGGCTGGAGATGGCAAAGACTTAGTCATGAGAACTTGAGTGAGCATAATACATAGGCAGGTAGAAGTTTTTTTGTGTGTGTTTTTTTTCCAGGTAGCTATTCCTTTAGAACTTGAGGAGTGTAAATATATGTCATTAAATAGTATTGGTTACCTTTCCTCAGCAAAGAATGGGGTGGGAAATAAAAAAGCTACCCCCTAATAGTCTTGAAAAAAAATCTTAACCTCACAGCCATAGAAGATGTGGAAATCAGGGGCTTAACAGTCACTGGAAGGAGCAAAAGGGATTTTGAGCTCCTCAGAAAGCTCCCTTCCTAGAGAATTGTTACTCTTTGAACTTGGTGGAAGCTTCCTAATTTGTTTTTATTTTATTCATTTTTATTTCCGTTTGTGGTCATTCAACCTGCCTCAGAGCTCACTCAATGCGGAAAGCCCTATCCTTGGGACATTTGTAAAAAAAAAAACAGATAATAATAATAATAAAATAAATCAGTGGCAATTGTTTAACGTTGTAGATGCCTGAAACAGCTATAGTAATAGAGACAAATAGGAATCTAGCCAATTGTTTTAAAAAGAAAATCTTGAGAATGAGAAACAAAATGCAGAGATTCGTGAAATATATGATAACACCATGATTTAACAATATGCTACCTATAAAAGACATACATTAGAGCCAATGACAAAAAGAGATTGAAAGTAAAAGAATGGAAAAAGATATACAGTACAAACAGTAAACAAAGAGGAAAATGGCTTATTAATATTTGACTTAAAAGACTTAAAGGAAAACATTATTATTGGAGATAAAGAATTATATTTATAACAATAATAACTTCATCAGGAAGACATAGCATTATAAACATATAGGCACTAGTCAATAAAGATCCAGAACACATAGAGTAAAAACTCAAAAAACTCAAGGGAAAATAGATAATTCAACAGTAATAGTTTTTGAACTTAGTACCCCATATCCAATAATGGATAGGGCAAACCAGACTGAAGACCAACAAGGAAATAAAAGATATGAATTATAGTATGAGACCGTTAGATCTAACGGACGTATAAGGAACACTCCATCCAACAAAAACAAAATAAACATTCTTCTCAAGTGCACATGGAACATCTTCCATGATATATTTTATATTATGCCATATAACAAGCCAGAATCAATTTAAAAGGATTAAAAACATACGAAGTGGGAATTTAGAAATTAAAAACAAAAATACATTTGGAAAATTTTCAAGTATGTGGAAATTAAGCAATACACTGATAAATAACCTAAATAACAAAGTGGTCCAAGGAGTAATGGAAAGGGCAACTAAAAATACTTTGAAATGAAAGGAAATAATAATACAAGATACCAAAACTTATGGAAGGCAGCTAACCAAGTGCTAGAGGGAAATTTATAGCTATAAATACTTACATTGAAAAGTTAGAAAGACCTCAAATCAATAACATAATCTTAAGAAAGTAGAAAAAATATAAAACTAAACCCAAAGTAAAAAAAAAAAGAATGAAATCAATAATAATTAAAGGATAAATAAAAAAAATAGAAGTAAAAACTCAAATTTGGTTCTTTGGAGTTATCAACAAAATTGATAAGGCTTTAGCTAGATTGATCAAGAAAAATAATACAGAAGACTTGAATTACTAAAATCAGGAATTACAAGGATACCATCACTTCTGACATTACAAAAATAAGTATAATTATTAGTATATAAGAGAACATGATGAACATCTGATACAAATAAGTTAGGTAATTTAGATGAAAGGAACCAAATTCTATAAAAATATAAACAACTAAAACTCAAGAAAAAATAGAAAATATGAGTAGCTCCTAAAATTTTTTTAGAAAGTACATTAAAACATTTCCACTAAAAGTCTAGAATTCTACCAAATACTTTAAAAATAAATGTCAATCCTTCACAGTCTCTCTCAAAATATATCAGAGAGAACAACTAATTTGATACCAAAACCAAAGACATAACAGAAAAAAGAAAAGTTAGAGACCAAGATCCTTTGTTTATATCAACAGAAAATCTTCCATAGAATGCTAGTTGACAGAATCCAGCAACATATAAAAAGGATTGTATATAGAGACCAAGTGGAATTTATTCATCTAGGGACTGCAAGATTGTTTTGACATGTGAAAATCAATGGACTATACCATTTTAGTACAATAAAGAACACAAAACACATGACAGTCTCAATGGATGTGGAAAAACAACTTGACAAAATCAACACTCTTTCAAGACAAAAGTAATCAGTGACTTAGAAATACAGTAAAAATTCTAGGAAAACTCACAACTAACATCGTACTTAATGGGGAAAGACCGAATGCTTTTTCCTCAAGATCAGAAACAAGACAGTGATGTCTACTCTCCCCACTTCTATTTAACCTTGTACTGGATGTCCTAGCCAGGGCAATCAGGCAAGCAAAAGGAGTAAAATGCAGATTTAAATGGAGAAATAAAAAAAGCATATGTTCATTCAATCACTGTGGTATACATCTGAAATTAGTACAAAATAATATTGAATGTACTAGTAATTGAAAAAAAATAAAAATCTCCATTCTCTGATGACAACTAGGTAAGAAAAGAAATAAAAAAATGGCTAGACTAAAAATGAAGAAGTAAAACTACCTCTATTTTCAGTTGATGACTTTATTCCTAAAGAAGCTATGAAAAAGTACTAGGATAAATAAATATCTATTTCAGCAAGTTTCAGGATATAAGGTCAATATATAAAAATCTATAGTAGCCATGAACATTCTGGAAATAAAATTAAGACAACAATTTTATTTAAAACAGTATCAAGATAAACTGTATGAACAAATTAAACAACAGGCTGAAAAAGATCTACAATAAAATCTCCAGAACATTTTTGAATAACATTTAGAAAGAAGTAACCAAGTGGAAAGACATCCCATGTTCATAGATCAGAAAATGGTATCTTAAATATGACATTCTTCTTCAAGTTGATCTACAGATTCAATGCATTTTGGGGGCAGAAATTGAAAAGCTGGTGTTAAAATTCATATAGAAATGCAAGGAACATGTATAGTTTAGTGTGTGAAAAAACAATTTTTTATAAGTGGAAATAATCATAGTTTGAAGAATTCTCTTCTGCTCTGATCCTTCCCCCACGTAAGCAGCTTTTAAGTTAGAGATTGACAATTTTTCAAGGAAGAATAAATATAAAATGGCCATGCTTTCCCTCCTTTCTCTACTGAATCCAAAGTGTGTATGGGTTTGGTTCAGGGACCAAAAGGTTCGTGCCTGGTATAAAACAAAACAGAAATATTTTAAATTAGGACACAGGGGCCTCTATGATGTGTTTGCAAAATGCCTGCCCCAGGAGGCCTCCCTGAGATGAACTGACATGCCCTCCTCAACATGGGAGAACTGAACATAGTATTTTGATTTTTAAAATGTCTCCTCATGCTCTGCAGTTCCTCTGAGCAGCCCAGTGGGAACAATGCAGGCTGCTGCCTCTGAATTTAACCGACAGAAATGAATAATGCTCAGTCAGAGCGATGACCTGCATTTTGTCAGATGCCATGCTCCGCACAGCCTCCTCTCTATGGGATGGCCAGACAGCGTGCCGTGCCACAGTGCACAAGGTTAGCAGCTGGAAAAAAAAAACAGGACAAGCTGTGGTTGCTTCACACTCCTGTGAGGAGAGACGAATGTGAAGATGCACAGTCCTGAAAAAACATAAGGGATAAAAGATACTGTAATAGATGCTGAGTGGGTATCATTCATCACAAGTCAGTTTCTGATGGAAGCATATTTTTACATATATTTTTTATTGATTTCAAAGAGGATGGGAGATGGAAAGTGATAGAAACATCAGTGATGAGAGAAATTCATTGATCTGCTTTCTTCTACACAGCCCCCAATGGAGATTGAGCCCACAGCCTGGGAATGTGCCGTGACTGGGAAATCCTAACTACTGAGGCCCACCGACCAGGCTGGGAGCATTTATCTCTATCCCTATTCTCCTAGTTTTGAAAACCAGATGTGACTTAGGTGTGGAGAAGAGAAGGTGCTGTGACTATGAGACTGGAATTTGAAGGAAATCAGCCTAGGCCTGGGTCTTAGCTTTGGAACATGAAGAGGCAAAATGACATGGCAAGGTCCCATAGCTACTACGATTCAGTTTCAGCAAGAGGCTGATGACAATGGCAATTCTTCACAGACCTGCTGTAAGAATTAAATTGTCTAATGCATGTAAAGTATTTTACCATACATGATTGTGGGAACCCCTTTCCGGTTCAGGGTTCGGGTTCTGAAGGAGGCCACACGCAAACGAAAAGAGAGACTAGAAAATATTAATTTGGTGATATTGGAGCCTTCCTCTAGTGGAAAGGACTGCCACTTGCTCTGGCCTTTTTCTCCCTTTTATTAAGGCTTTGGGACACACCCCTAGCCTTTAGGCAGGAAATAACAAAACAAAAATTAACATGAAACAAACAGGTAGAGGCTGCTTCAGCTAACAATGTTTTCATCTAAACAGTGAGTGATGAACTCTGACCTTTCAGAGCAATTAAGGTTGACCAGCCTTCTGGCCTCCTGTTTACATCCATTTAGTGAGAACAATGATTTCCGACACATGATGCATTAACATTAGCTTTTATTAAATGGGAAGTTGATTTTTACTTCACATCAGTATGCTAGACAGCCTTCATACATATCCAGACTCTTGGGCCCATTTCTTCACCAGTTAGGGATTGGGTTGAAAGAGTGATAAAGAATTATTCCTCAGAAGTTACCCTAGAGGAGAAATCAAGATGGCGGCATAGGTAAATACCTAAACCGCTGCCTCGCACAACAATTTCAAAACTACAGCTAAAAGACAAAACGGACATCATCCAGAACCACAGGAAGGCTGGCTGAGTGGAAATTCTGCAACTAGAAGGAAAGAGAAAAGCACACTGAGACTCAGAGGAGCTGCAGGAGGCAGAGGTACTGAGATGCATGCATCTTATGTTAACGATTACTCATTTATCTTCCCTTTGTATTCAGCATATCTCTATCGAAATAAATCTACATTTTTATGAAAATGGAAACTTTTGTTTTTTGCAGCCCCTATAAACTTGAACCTTGTTTATTTGGCCCATGTTAACCTTTCAGTTTGACATGCTTGATCTAAGACCATTATATTTATGAAAATGGATTATCATGGATCAAAGAGGACAAAAATATATAACACTTTCATAATTACTAGACTCAAAGAATATCCACATCCTTAACTAGAAAGAAGAATGAGAACAGTGTTCAGAACTATTTTGAAATGTTACTCTTGTAAGGAGATCATGTGAGTGTGTGTGTGTGTTTGTGTGTGTGTTTGGGGATATCATTATGAACTACTGATGGATTGGCCATGATTATTTTATATTGCTTATCTCTTAATGATAAGGAAAGTAAGGCCAATGGGTTTACACTACTCACCAAAATAACAAATAATTTTCAATGATCTATGTATCTTGAAGCAAAGTCTTCTGATTCTCAGTTTATTGAGTTTTACTTGAGACGGGAGTAAGAAAAGTATGATTGAACACTGATTATGGTACTTCCAAAGGAAAGTAGAATCCTCAAAATTCTCATGGTGACAAGCAGAGGAAGATGAGAAGAAACTCCATCTTTCAAATACTCAATAAAGACAAGAGTTCTTATTTTTTTCACGTCACTATCTGCCAGTGTGCATATAGGCAGCTGGACAAAGTCATCCTGCAGAGAACTTGATCTCTGCTTGTTCCAAAGGAAGACATAAATTGAACCACTGGGAAAGAAATGAAGCCATCAGGCTCAACTGTGATGGCTTTTTAATGAGATTGTTTGTACTAGGCCAGCAGGTAACTTTGGTGCTAAGTCAAACCCAAGAGAAAGATGGCGAAAAGATCAAAGGACAGGGAAAGAGAAACGTGAAGCAGGAACTGGGAGCTGGCAGCTGGCCAGGAGGTTACAAAAAAGGAGCTAAATTATGCATCTTATCGAATACATTTTATTAAAAGAACATTGTAAGGCAAACATCCCAAAACAAATGTGACTATCTGTTAAGCATCCTGCAGTTCTGAGCAGATTTAATGAATGACTATTCTCTCATAATGGGTTTTAGTGTTTGTTGAGTTTATCTCTTTATAACATTTTATGAATTGTCATTCTGTGGGAATTTTATATAGCCTCAATTTTGACCATCATTTGTGGTAACAGACTCAAAAATAAATAAATATAGAGTGAGGATGACATAGGAATTTGAAGAATGTGTTCAATGAAAAAAATCTTTAAGTTAAAAAAAAATCAGAGCACCACTATTTCCTTATATTCATTCCTTTATTTTAATAAACTAGAGGTCGAGTGTACAATTACATCATGTGTGTATAAGGTCCCCTAGGCTTAGCCTGATGTCACAGCCATGTCTGTCACCCCGCAATGCCTCGCATGTTCTGTGGACACTGCTGGCACCCTGGGGTGTGTGTGTGGGTGGACCTGAGAGGTGCCCCAGCACCTCCTGGTGACCAGTTGTTTCGTTCTTCCACCATTATGGCATCACGACCTCAGGCCTTTTATGATATAGGTTTTTAAACATCTCTTGTACTGGGGTTTGAACTCTAGATCATGAGAGCACAAAGGTGAAAGATTTTTGGCATCAAGAAGGATAGTTTTAGGAAGAGGAGAAAAATGTAACAGGTGAAGGTTGAGTTATATAGATAGAAGTATCAGGTAGTATGAGGCATGAAGAAAGGGATGATTTTTCTATTTAGAAAGTGATAAGGTAGGCAAGAGAGGTTTTCCAAAAGGAAATAATGATGAGGGCATCCATGATGGAGAAATAGAGTGAACAAAATCACTAGGCAAGATAGAGATTACCCTGGTGGTTTGGGCCAACAGAAATAGCTCAAAAAGATTGAAAAATAAAGGAAGGAGAAAGGAGTGAATGTAGCCTTAGTAAAGACTGCTAAGAGGGTACAGAGACTTGATTCCTTTATATATCACTAGAGGCCCAGTGCATAAAATTAGTGCATGGGGGTGTCCCTTAGCCTGGCTTGCACCCTCTCAAATCCAGGACCCCTCAGGGGATGTCCAACTGCCAGTTTAGGACCGATCCCTGTGATAACTGTCCCCTGCTGACCCAATCACCCCTAACCACCTTGGTCCCTGCCACCATGGCTTTGTCTGAAAGGTGGACTGGATGATTGGAAGATGTCCAGTCTATCTGGTTTAATTAGTATATTTCCCTTCTATTAGTATAGATGTTAAGGAGCTTGGAAAACCATTGAAATATTAAAGTAGGAGGATAACACAAGCTTTGATGTACTGAAAATGTTCATTTTGAAAGTACTGTGAAAGATGAGCTGAAAAGTAACATGAAAAGTAGAGGTACAAAATAGGTTTAGTTCCATAATCAAGATGAGAGATGATATTGACTAAGGCATTAGCATTGTGGCTAGAGTGGAAAAAATATGAGCTATAATAGACTGAAAGAAAATAGAATTTGTGGTATGTGATGAAATAATGAATGTAAATGGTAGTGTGTAGGGAAAACGAGTCTCCAGCGTGGGTGTCAGGGTGATATCATCATGTTAAAAGGATTATGAACCTCCACGCTGATGAAGCACAATATGCTGATTAAATATATATGTAAAAAATACACTGTAAGGAAGTATTAAAGATATTAACAGTGTGATCAATAAGTGATGTAATTATAGATTATATTATTTGTTTAATTGGATTTTAAAGTATTTTTCCCAAAAGTGAATATGAATAACTTTTAGTATAGGACAAATAAAATAAATATTTCTTTAACAATTGCAAGTGGGATTAAAAGAAGTTTCTATAAAATAGTTTTAAGGCTTGTCTTTGATAGTATTATCAACTGGAAAACAAAATAACAAACAACAACTCCCAAAAGAACAACAATGACAAAAACTATATGAAAGTGTTAAAACATATGGACATCATTTTGAATCGTGATGCCATTCTCTTTTTTTTCTTTTTTTTTTTACACTTATATTCTACTTCCCAAACTATATGAATCTGAAAAACAAATACCATGGTTGGGAAAAACATTAAAGCTACTATATTTAAGAAGCTATTGTTTAGCAAGGGGAGATAATAAATTAGAGAGAGGATGCTACTTCCTTTCATGGCCCATTGATACCTTCTGAATGAGTGGTTTGGAATAGTGACCTGGTTTTGAGGCTTCTTGAATTGAGAGTTTCAGAAATTCTTCAGGAGTGAGAGATATTGCCAATAGTCTACATTCACAAGATGTCTTCTAATATATTCGTAACCATCAATCTTTCATGCACATGTTGTATGTATTTGTGCACACAGATCTTGATGCCCTTTACCAGCTTGGTGTCCTCCAAAATTCTTTAGTGTGGCAGGTATTTATTAATATCTTAAATATAATTAGTCAATCGATGCTCCAAACTCCTTAAAGTTCGAGGCATCTGTCCATTGTCCCTTGGATTTGGGCTGAACATTTATTTTTTTCAAAGTGCTGAAAATTAGCCAGAACTTTTAGCACTAGAACTTAAAAAACATATACTGCTTTTCCTTTAGGCAGGAAAAAAAAAATCAACAGCTGACCTTAATATGCTCTCATTTCAAAGAGACAATTGAGCACTTTTGCATCATTTACTTGTGAACCTATATTGCCCTCTGTGAGTCCTGGCTATCATTTAGAAATTTCCCTTATGTTTTTTGGGTTATTCTTTTATATTGCTTCCAACTAGAAGTATAGTTATGCATTCTCTAGAGACTGTTTCACATGTGAATGACTAAAAACTTGAATCAGCACTGAACATTTGACTAGATAACGCTATTATGTCCTCAATCCTTTTCAATTTTGATATCACTTTTCTTTAGTTAGAAGAGGCCCGCCCTCCCTGTTCTTTACCTCTCCTGGGAAGTAAGTGGAGGAAACACTCTTGGATGTAAATTCCCCTGGGAAGGCTAAAGGGTTTAGATATGAGCTGCACATTACAATCTGGTCCTTCTCATCTTGTCTTTTTCTAGGTACCTTAGTGCTTTGCTTTTTTCTCTTGGCTCAATGCCTGTTTCAATGTTGGGATTGCTGGGTGCTCCTGGGACTCAGAGATGATAGGATATGATCGTACTCTAGTGGCAAGTAGACGGGTAAAAAGTACTTACTTGCACATTTGCTGGGAGGAATTAGAAGGGAAGATGCACTCGCTGAATGCATTTGACCCACGGGAACCATAATGATGAGCCGGAGCTGGCGCTGGATGACTTCAGGATGAACTATCCATCTCTGTAGAAGGCGTTTTGATGTGATGAGGACAGTAGCTAAGAGACCAATTGAACTTTTGAAACAGTGAGCAGCGTGCATCTGGGCCTTCTATTCCAGGTTCTTATTTTATGATTTCCCATCCAAGATTAAAGTTCAGGACACATATTTTATTGTATTTAAAAGAGTAGATTGAGACTTAGGCTCAAAGAATTTCCGAGCTGTGTGAGAAAATGAGCAGAGGAGAGAAAGAGTGAAAAGCATCTTTTTATACCTGTTTCAAACAGCACATTCTGCGACATCCTGAAGGTTCATGAAGTTCTTCTTTTGCCTGTAATTGTGGTGAACTTGAATCGGAATTGATGGCTTGACCTCTCCAAAGTGTAGATCAAGAAGATAAGCACTTTGGCATAAAGGAGAAATTGCCTACAGGATGAAAATGGGGCACAATTTAGGTTTGGAAAGCTTGCCTTTGAATTTTGTCTCTGCCACTAATTGGCTGTGTATTTCTAGCCAAGTCACTCTAAGAGACACTTTAGTACAGGGATAGAATAGGGACAATGTCTTCTGAGCTTTAAATAAAAGACTTTAAAATAGGTTATAATTGGAGATAACATTTCATACCTTAGGATTTAAAATATAGTTAAGTTAGTGTTGTCATGGCTATGGTTACAATGTCGTAAAGAAACAAATGTGATCTTAATAAATCCAACTCAGTAAGCTCCAGTTTTTCAACTTCAACCAATCTGAGGCTATGTTGCCTCTCTTTTCCTAAGTGGTGACTTTTTATTGATATTTTAATAGAGCTTCACACTGTTAACACGCTTCAGAAAGTTTCTCGGAGACATTTAATCCATGACTAGTTATCAATAGCGATGGTGATTAAGTTGTCTTTGCTATGGCTGGCACACCTCCATATTGCCCCCACCATAAATATTGTTGCCTATTCAAAGCAGTCTGAATGTTGACACACATGCCACTGAAACGCACTGTCCTTAAAACTTCTTCAGACCAGAAGGAGTTGTTTCAAGTAAGATGTGGAAAGGGTCCATTAGCAAGTGGTCAGCATTTGTCTAAGCATGGGGAGCACTATTGTATAAGGATAAAAAGCTCAAAACTTTTCTTGCTCACCTGACTGAATTCTACTGAGTCTTGGTAAGGAAAAGGTAGAAGATAGCTGCCTCTTTGGATGGAGAAAACACTGGTGAAATGTAAAATATGTGGGCTGTGTATTAAAGAAATAATGATAAGCACATTAAAGAATATATAGGCATTGCTGAATTTGCAAGGCAAAGTTTAAAATCGCACCCTAGAGGACAGTGACTTATTTCTTGACTTGGCCATCATTTTTATAGCATGTCCCCTACTTCTGAGTGATCGGTTAGGGCAAATCCCCAGTTCCCATATTTTTGGCCTCTCCAAACCTCACCTCTCAAACATTCCAACTTGCACCTCCACAAGCTGTTGTGAGCCTTCACCATTTGGCCACAACCTTCCTCTGGATAACTCCCCGGAGTGCTTCTAAGAGAGCCTGGCCTTAATGAATGGCATGCGATTTCATTCAATAGTCTTAGGAGATTGTGGATCATTAAGCACATAAACTTTCATTAATCCTTTCACTGTGCGATTGTAGTGGTAATTGAGAAAAGTCAAGACATTTCCTCTCTGTTTTAGAAACTATGGAAAGATAAAGCCAGAGATTCTAGAACTAGGGAAAAAGGAAAGATTCAGAATTTTGTTTGTGGTTTATACGTGTTATGATTCTACTTAGGACAACTTATCTAGAATCTAACAGCTTCTATGACTTTAGACCGGAAGTAAGCCCATTATCCAGCTTTGAATAGAGGGCCTTCTCAAGCTTTTACAAGTCTGTTTCCATTTCCTGAAGGCAGAGCATTTCTTTTTCCTTTACTCATTGAATCGTATCTCTGTGGTATCTGTTTATCAACCCAGCAGGGATCCGGAAGGAAATATGAATGTATGTCAAACTGGGTCTTTTTCTGAGATTGTACTAACGGGGCCATCTACAAAGGTGTGGACAGAATATAGCAAAGCAATATGGGATGGGAGAGTACTCAGGACTCAGGAGAGAGTAACAGGGCAACACACATACTACCCCCTGAAAGGGTAGTTATCAGCGGGGGGTGGGGGGGAAGAGAGAGAGAGAGATAACTCTACCTGGAAATTATACAGAGGATATAGAGAGAAGAACCAGGGTAATATATGCACTGGATTATTCTCCTTTCTCTCTCTCTCCAACTCCTATAGGTGCCTCCCATCAGCAGAACCGACCAGAAGCCAGTAACAAGTGAGCCTGTCGATGCAGACCATATAAACCAGCCTCCCAGAGCAGAGCGAGCTGGAGAGTGGAGCAGAAGGGGCAAACTTAAGATATTCAGCATACCCAGTGAGTATATTTTAATCTCCCCAGCCACTGTAGACAAGGCTGGGGCCACTGGTAGTGTCTTGGATACTGGGCTGAGGAGTTCTATGATTTTGAGCTCATTACACATCTGCAAGAACTGCAAAGTTGACTTTGGTTGGAGTCAGCTAGTCTCTTAGAGTAAAAAAGAAAGCGTTTGAAGTAGAATTCCTAGTTCCTGTCCAATGGTTATTCTCAGAGGCTCTACCCTCCCCCAGGCCCGTTCCTGGCAGAGCTCTGCCCTGCTCTGTGTACCAGGAGACTGACCTCTCCTGACTGCCCCGCAGGACTCCCTGACTTTTGGCTTCTGCTTGAGGTTTGGTAATGGGAAGCTCTGACTATGGACATATGTTTGTTAGTTTGTTTTCCAGAAAGTAGTGAACTCCAAGAGGTTAAGGATTGTGTCTGTTTGTCTCTTTAATAAAAGGCTACATAGCTTACAGTGGGTAAAAACTAAATAATTGGTTGTCTGGTGGCTCATAAATATGTCTAAGCTTATATCCCAAAACAAATTCTAAAGTCAATTATAAATGGTGCTGCAGGGAGGGATTTATTTTCCACTTATTCATTCACTCAACAAATATTAAATGTCATCCCTATTCACTCTGTGCCATTCCTAGTTCTAGAAATTGCAGGTGTGGTGGCGAATGAAACAGACAGAGCACTTGGCTTGAAGGAATTCAAAGGATAACATGGTGATGAGAATTTGGTCGTTGAACCACAGCAGATGTGATTCAAGGCCTGGTCTTATGTGCCACTGTGACATCTATGCACATACATAACTTAAATAATTTTCTAATACTTAGTTTTTGTCTGGAAAAATGGAGATATTAATATTTTATGTTTCTTATGAGAATTGAAATAAGCTAAATAAATCACTGAAAGTAAGCTAAATAAATCACTTATGGCAGTGCTGGCTGTATAGCAAGAGGTCACTGGATATTAACTGCTATGATTATTCTAGTGCAGCAATTTTCAACCTTTTTCATCTCATGGGCACTCATAATTACTAAAATTCTGCAGCACACCAAAAAAGTATTTTATTTTTTGCCAATCTGACAAAAAAATAAGCAAATTTTTTATTCACAATGGATATTTATTGTTGTGTTGGTTGCCATCATCTTTTTATTTGACAATCTAAGGGAAACAATCTAAATGGTTGGGGGTATAGCATGTTTTAGAATTTCTTGTGGCACACCAGTTGAAAATTGCTACTCTAGTGTACTTCATGGGGAGATGAGATATTGAAGGGAATGAAGCATATTAATGGTGCCAATCAAGTAACACTGGCCTCCAAAAAAGCCAGTTGGAAAAGAATTTATCCCAAGAGAAGGGACAAGAAAAACGTATGTTGACCCGATGAGGAAGTCTCATTCTCAGAGCACAGGCAATACTGAGCATGTCATGTTTGTCCCTGAGACTGGCCTGTCAGCCATGGCCCCATGTTGGAATCCTATAGTGTTATGGATGGAGGAGGAAAGTAACAGAACCCTTGATACCTCTCTAACAGAATGAACTAGAAGAAAGAGAGAAATTTTCTCCAATTCTCAGACTTCCCTGTAGTAGACTGGAACATAAGGGCAGAAACCCCGCTAAAAGTGACAGAAACATTCAAGAAGATAGTAATTACTAGAAGATTGGGATTAGGACATTTCATAGGCCAGCGAGGCCCATTTCATGTCCCCTTTAGTGGGTCCTGGTAATCTAAAAAATGTTTCTTAATGCCAAAACGTAGTTTAACAGTTTTCCAGTACAATGATTAATTTTAACATATTAATAATGTAAAAATATTCTGGTATGCAAAAGTTAATTCTAAGACTTATGAAAAGTAATAACATAGTGTACAGTGATAAGGGGGCCTATTATTAGGACATCATTTTAAATCATCTTTTTTTTAGTCCTGTGAGTCTCTCTCCCTGATTGTAGTAAATCTTCATCAAAATTATGACTTGGAATTTCCTTATGAACATGGAACACACACTGAAAGGTCCTCCTCCCATTTTCTCCCTCTTCTTCCCCAATGCAAGGAATGAGCCCTAATTGCGGTGCCGCAATAGATGGCATAGCAAGAGCAGCCATAGCCACATGTGATTAGTTGTTTTACTCACAGATGTTAGCCTGTGAAATCTCCCATTCCACATGTGGTGCCTCTAATATAGTAAGTGTTTAATATCTCTACTCTTTCATTCACACATTTATTTTTTAGCTCAGCACTGCCTTCCTTCCAAGTCATTCTTTTCAAGCTCTTTATTAACATTACGAGTGACCCATTATTTAGCAAACCAATGGCATCTACTAGTAGATGATTTAATCTGTTTTGAATGCTCCTCTTTTCTTTGGTTTCCTGGACACCCTTTTCTAGTCACAACCACTGATCTTTCTATTTAATTTGTCCTATTTCCTCCTCTACCCTCTCATACTAGGTCTGCATTCCCTAGAAGTCCATCCCGGGTCTATATTGTTCCAAATCTATGCTCTTTTTCTAGGTTACATTATTAAACCAATAGTTACAAATCCATTTTACTTCTCCAAACACAAATTTTCTACTGAGCCCAATACTCATTCATCCAACTATCTTGTCTACTGAGTACTTTTTTAAAAAAAATATAGTGTAGTATACTCTACAAATATTTGGCATAAGAACCAAACCCCTTGTATTTACACTTTCCTTCATACACATGAAGGGATATTTGAGTATTTGCTCTCACACCCTAAAGCAAGTTGCAATCATAGTAACTCTATTTTACGATACCTTTCAAATATGGTATTTTTATTGTTATTATCTAACTTTTGGAAATCTGCATATGCTTCTATTTGACTCTTCCTAACATTCACTACTCCTACTGTCACTTAAATGATATTCAAATAAATATGATCATGTAATTTCCTCTTCTTCAAAGACCATTGTTGACTGTTAACTCAGAATTGCCTTCAGAATTACATCCCACCTTATTACATGGGGATATAAGAACCTTGGTATGCTGTACCTTCTAGATATAGTGTCCTTAGTACTTAGTACAATGCTCAATTGTTCTTCAATAGACAGATCTATTGCCAAATTCTAGCAAAAACTTTTGAGACTACTCCAGAAATACTTTTTAAACCTCTTTTTAAATTCCTCCACACATTTCTTCATAACATTACTTTGAAATTTTCCAGAATGTAATTTGTTGGTTTTTGTTTTTGAATTGCCTGTTTATCAGAACCTAGCACAATGCCTGGCGCATCAAGGAGACTCAGAATGCAGTTGAATAATAAATGGATGAATGAAAAAGGGTGAAATGCAAGGGTCGGCAGTAACTTTCTGTTCCTGTGCCAATTGTATGGGCGGATGGGCTTGGTAGGTGACACCCCTTAGCTTGTCCTGACAGAAAATGTAGGAAACAAGGATTTATAAGGAAACATCACTCTTCTTTGCAGGGGCAAGAGGTGAAGAAAGGAATGGCATTTATCAGGGAGACAGCCTGGTGTAATACATTCAAGTGTCAGGGAGAACGGTGCCCAGTAAGGCAGTTAAAGATAATTTAGTCAATAACCCAGAACATAGGGTCAATTCCCACTGAGATCCTCAATCCCTTTTGACCAGTGGACTGCTCATCTTCACGATATTCCTGATTTAGTTAGAATGTTAAAAAATAGAAATTTATGTAAGCATTTTGCAAAATATGTAAATGAAACCACCATGGAGTATGCCTCAAACCTATACAATGATATGTCATTTTCTCAGTAAAACTAGAAATAAAACAAAACAAACAAACAAAAACACTATTTATCCCAGTGCTGTGTGGCTCAGTTGGTTGGAGTGTCATATCATACACTGAATGGTTGCAAAGTTTCAGGTTCCATTCCCAGTCAGGGTCCATTTGGAGACAACCAACCAATATTTTTCTCTCTAATCAAGTATTTCTCCTTCTCCCTTCCTCTCTCTCTATAATCAATAAAAAGGTATCCTTGGGTGAGGATAAAAAAAAAACACCCATCTTATTAATTTAGCAGTCACTTTGCAATGCCTTCTATTTATACTAACAAATGAAGGCAGTTGATTTAAACTATAAATTGTGATCCCCTTGCAATTTTCCAGTTTGTTTTTCAAAGACAATCTGCTATGAAAAACGAAAGGCCTTCCTGTGTACACACAGACATGCTAGGCTAACTAGGTTGCTGTGGCTGGGTGAAAAATGATTGTAAACAAAGCTAGTTTCCTGCACTGGAACCTTGACCCATGAAGGCCAAGAGATGTATTGTTCATTTAAATGAAATTCATTTTGCTGTCATATTAGTTATGCTTGAAAGTTTTATGTCCAGCAGAGATGTTCAGGGACATGCTATTCCTGGAACATGCTAATGCAGGCAGATATTAGAACCGGAGAACCAACTTTAGCCAACATAGAAAATGTAATGCATTAGATTTAGGCCTCAACCCTTATGAAAGATTACATTATTTGAAAGTTCTGGCCAGATCTCCACTTCCTTTCTGTAAAGAGGATTGATTATACAACCGCACCCTGTCAAGAACTATGAAAGGTCTGGGGTTTTGCCCTGTGCACAACCTAACAATAACCCCGTCAGGCTTTCTTGGATGCTGGCAGAAGACCTGATACCTGGGCCAGAGACAGAGGGCTTTAGTCCTTACAGCATACCAGGTGGCAGAGATTTATGTTTATGTTACCTTTGCTTCTCACCTCCTCTAAGTTTGACAGATGGCAACAAGAAGGTGGTTCAAGAAGATGGTGCACACACAATGGGCTCATATTCTAGATGAGAAACCCTAAGATTAATGAGCCCCAATTTTAAATGATACTAAAAGAAGATTTGCCCCAGTTTTGCTTAGAGGGAGATATCCTTCCTGCTTTGAACAGTAACCAAATCTTCCCACTGTCCTGGAGGGAGACAGACACTTTGTCTTCCTAAGAATGTTTACTGTACAAATACCCTTGAAGAAACGAGTTCTTACCTATATGAGTTTTCACAATGGACTTTCTCAAGCGCTTTAAAGCTTCTGAATTGTAAAACTTGCCTCGAGCAATAATGTTTTAATGCATATTAATAAAGGAGAGGGGTAACGTATATCATGTAATCCCTTTCAGTTTACAAAATACTTCCCCATGCATCATTGTGTTTAATCATGTGTAGGACCCAGATAATGAAGCTAAAATAATTTTATATTTGTACATAGTGATCCATGTTAGTAGGAATTATTATGCAATATTATCTATTAAGATGGTATAGCTGATAATGAAAGTTGTAGCAGTTATAATACAATGTGTGTGTGTGTCTATGTGTGTCTGTGTGGGTATTTCTTACCAGATCATTATAAAATAAATGTTATAAATTATCCACATACAAGTAGTACTGGTTTCTTTCTGGGATTGTTCCTAATCAGGATAGGATATAGGTGTAACTTAAATTTTAAAATAGATATGCTGGACTTATACACACAAATATGAAACATAAGAAATAGAATATAGATTAAAAAATACTAAAATCCTACCTCCACAGATGAAATTCTAGAGAGAACTTATGCATGCTGGAGGCATTTCATAGAGATGCTACTAGGCAACTTATGGTTACTCTTGAGATTTTTCTTTCCCCTCCTTGGAAGAGAATCAAAACCAATGATGAATCAAAGACACATCGACTGTCAGTGCTGGAAGGGCCCCAAAGAGTCTTACAGCCAGCCCAGGGAATCTCTAACATTGATGCAGGCCACTGGAATCAATGGAGAAGCACTGGAAGTCCAGACCTCACTAATCAAGGATCTGATTTCTTAGATCTAGTAATATGATCTTAATTTAATAGATGAAGACAACCTTCATTAATAAAATCTCCATTCATTATTTATTCTTACTCATTTCATTGCCACTACCCTAATCTCAATTTCTGTTACCTCAGTATATAAAACAATGCTAGAAATAGATGGTATTGGACAAATATTTGTTTAATTATGGAATGTTTGTCCTTTGCTTTGAGATTATTTTTAATGCTGATAATTATGCTACCTTCACCCAATCAATGGAATTCTGTTGATTAATACTACTTTAAGAGTAAAAGGAAATCTTAAGTGAGGAAGGCATTATTTACCCATTTGAAAGATGAGATAACTTAGGATAGGTGAGTGATCTTTTAATTTTTTTTTTTTACAGAGCATGGTAAGAGCTATTGTATAAATTTTAAAAAATAGCATATTCATGAAGACATTAATTCATGAGCCATTAGTGTAATTTGAATATATCACAACTATTATGCAATAAAAAATCCTATCTAATAAAAGAGTAATATGATATTGACTGTACCTCTGCTACACTCACCAGCCACGGCCACCAGCCAATCAGAGTGAGTATGCAAATTAACCCCACCAAGATGGCTAAGGCCACAGAGAGAGCAGGAGGAAGGCTTGGGTTGCCCCTGGCCATGCAGGAAGCCAAGCTTTCTGCACAACCTGGCCTGCAGGCCTCCACCTAAGGAAACAAAGTTTCAGTGGCTGTGCGAGCAGAAGGCTTGTCTCCACTCCAGGCTACAAAGTTTCAATTGTAGAAAATAAATAAATCCCAGATACCAGGGCCTCTGCTTGGGCCAGCCTGAAAACCACCACAGGCCCCTCTCCCAGGCCACCCCATATCCCAAGGGAACACCCACCCTGAGCCAGGATACCCTTCAGGGAAAACCAGCTGGCCCCCACCCATGCACCAGGCCTCTATCCTATCTAATAAAAGAGTAATATGCAGATTGAGCATCACTCCAACACACAAGATGATTGCCCCCATGTAGTCAAAAGACCGTACCCCCATGTGGACATAAGATGGCCACCACTAGATGGCCAGCAGGGGAGGGCAGTTGTCAGGGGCCAGGCCTGCAAGGGAGGGCAATTGTGGCCAATCAGGCTAGCAGGGGTGGCAGTTGGGCGTGACCAAGCCTGTAGGGGAGGGCAGTTAGGAGTGAACCAGCTGGCAGAGGAGGGAAGTTGGGGGTGACTGGTCCTGCAGAGAAGGGCAGTTAGGGGCAAACAGGCTGAAACGGGAGCAGTTAGACATCAACAGGCTGGCAGGGGAGTGGTTAGGGGGTGATCAGGCTGGCAGGCAGAAGCAGTTAAGGGCAATCAGGAAGGCAGGCAGGTGAGCAGTTGGGAGCCAGAATTCCTGGATTGTGAAAGAGATTTCCGACTGCCCATTTAGATCAGATCCATAGGGCAGTTGGGCATCCCTCTTGAGGGGAAGCAGGCTGGGTTGAAGGACACCCCCATGCACAAATTTTGTGTACCAAGACTCTAGTATAATATAAAAGAGAAGAATGGAAGATAGAGGGGCTTAGAGAAAATGTGTTATATTTATTAAGTAGGCAGAGTTTAGAGCTAGATTCCTGGGTTCAAATCCCCCTTCTATCACATGTGACCTTTAGTTGTATGACCTTGTAAACATTTATTATTTTCTCTAAACTGCATATACCTAAAATGATGATGATAGTAATATTTTATTTCACAATTATTATCAAAGAAATCAAATTAAATATAAATATTTAATAGATCATCTGGAAAATAGTCAACAGTCCATAAATTTTAATTATTAATCTTATTGTCATCATTATCATTGTCATTAACATGGATATTTTAGGAGATCAGGTTTTGCTTAGATCAAGGTCAAAGAGGGACACTGGTTTATTAATAGTATTCTGTACTCTTAAAGGGGTTATAATTTTAAGAAAAAAGTAAGGAAAAAGTATTTTCCAAATAGATGTAGCAAAGAATATGATCTCAAGTTGCCCAAACCTATTTAAATAAGTGTTTTTTGCCGAGACCGGTTTGGCTCAGTGGATAGAGCGTTGGCCTGCGGACTGAAAGATCCCGGGTTCGATTCCGGACAGGGGTATGTACCTTGCTTGCGAGTACATATCCAGTGTGGGGTGTGCAGGAGGTGGCTGATCGATGTCTCTCTCTCATCGATGTTTCTAACTCTCTATCCTTCTCACTTCCTCTCTGTAAAAAATCAATAAAATATATTTTAAATAAGTGGTTTCTTTTCTGCTGAGGTAAATTCTAATATGCCCAGACTTGGTTCTGTGCCCCAGCATATCTGAAAGAAATGAAATACCTGGAGTTGTTCATAAATCTATTCATTTAAATATCTGTCCATTTTAAAAAAACTATAAAAATATGATCATTTGCATAGACAGAATCTGAGATCCCTTGAGTTGGAAATCAGAATACATCTCTTTTGCATATGAGTATAATTGCATGCAATGCAGTAGGAATTTAAGAAAATGGTATATCCATGAGATCTTATTACATTAGCCTTGTGGAAACTTGAATTGTTTCTTTTGCCCTTCCCTGCCAGGTTGAGCCTTTCCATTGACACAAATACACAAATGAAGAGGCATCAGCAGGACTGTAAATGGTTCACCGAGGTTGTAAATAGGCATTGCCCCTGTCCATAAAACATCATTGGCATTAGAAGGGTTTCACCCTTTACACTGGGCATTGTATGGCTGTCCAGGTAAAGTCTCAGCAGCTGCCTGCTCAGACACTCTCAGGAAGATTCAGGGCTCAAAGGAAAAAAAAGATTGCTCTCTTTGTCACATGACTGTACATCTCAGTATCCGACTCTGTAAAAGACACCGCAACATTTTGGCTAATTATATGAACAGTAACTTACATTTGGAAAGCATGCTGCTTCAAATCTAGGTTAGTATTCTAATTTTAACAATAGTAAATATGCATCTACTATAGTTCTGGGGACTATGGTAGATTCTTTTACAAGGATTATTTTATTTAGTCTTTATGGCAATATATGAGTTAGGTAGTGATAATGTCTCCATTTTACAGATAAGACTATTGAGGTACAAGGAGGTTAAGTGGTTTGCCCAAGATCGTCCACCTAATAAAAGACAGTCAGAAGATGAACTAAGGTCAATTGTCCTCACAGCCTTAGTTCTTAAATATTAACTCTATACAGTCTTTTCTTTCATATTCACTGTGTGTAATTGATAAAACGTCTATACTTTTTTATATCACTTCTTTGTCTCACTTAGGAGGGAAAATATTGATTAGTCAAGCAGTTTCTTAAAACTTTATGTTTGTCAGGACAGGCTGAACTATGCTGTGATAGATAATGAATATATCTCCCAATCTCAGTGGCTTATCAGTGGCTTCTAGTTTACTTCTCACTCCTATTATTGGTCAGTGGTCCTCTGGCTGTTTCCCTCACATTATGGCTCAGCATCTGAGCTCCTTTTATTCTACATCTCCATCCTGACTCAGTGCTTCCAGTGGACGGATGTGGAAAGGATGCCATGAAAAACACAAAACAAATATTAACTACCATTTTTGCTGATATTCCCACTGATGAACTACTAGATACACAGTGTCAATCTAGCCTCAAGTAGCCTGAGAAATATAGTTTTCCTATGTGAGAAGCAAGAGGAAATACTGGGATAAATACATGGCATATTTCTCTATGAGTATCAGATTCCAGGTCTCTCTGACTTCTTTCATTTTTTTTGAACTATAAAAATGTGTATTTTTCTGAGTGGCTCTGATCCATGCAGTCACTTGGGAGACTCAAATTCCTTTCCATTTTTTTTCTTAAATTTATTTTTATTGTTGACAGTATTATAGATATCCACCATTTCCCCCCATTTGCCCTCCTCCACCCATTGACCTGTACCCATGGGTTATGTAAATATGCATATACATTTTTTTTTTCTTCTGCCTCCACCTCCCCTTCCCTCTGAAATCTGCATCCATGTCTCTGGACCTATTTTTAATTCATTTTCTTCAAGTCCACCTCTTTGCCCAGAAGAAAACCATAGAAGAATGTGACTTCTGAAGGTACCATTTAGTGAAATTTTTAAATTAATAGATTCTTAAATTATGCTGAAACCTTAAATGGATATGCCAATTTGCACAAATAAGCAGTCAGACCTTAGAGATATGGTAGGTTTTGTTCCAGACCACCAGATCATGTCCATTTTGCAATAAAATAAGTCATACAAATTTTTCTGGTTTCCCAGAGCATATAAAAGCTATGTTTATATTATATTCTAGGGTATTAACTATGCAACAGATTATGTGTAAAAAGATAATGTACATAACTTAATTAAATACTTTATTGCTAAAAATTGCTAACCATCATCTGAGACTTTGGAGAGTCATAATCATCTGGCTGGTGAAGGGTCTTACCTGCAATTTGTTAAAAATCCATTGTCTGCAAGCATAATAAAATGAAGCAAGATAAAATGAGGTAGGCCTGTAATAGATAGCCAAGAATTATCCATAGTGTTATCTATCTATATGAAAACTTTCGTGTATTTTTAAATATGAAAATTGGAAAGCCTCTAATTAACCAGAGTCCTGGTTAGGAAAGGAGTGGCTTGGTTTCAGTTACTAGTTAGCAATGAGCTACATGTGGTGTGTGTGTGTGTGTCCCTGAATCTCAGAAACATAGTTAATTGAGGCTAACAAGTGTACTGTTTGCACGTATCCAAACCAATTTTCTCTTTTATTAAGGCAGTTGCGGTTGTTAGAGCGGGGAGGCATGGAACATAGGCTGCTGATGAAGAAATCCTTTTCTTTAACCATCCCTCCTTCCCACCTGCATTCTAAAACCAGGCAGAATTAACCATTTGTATCTCCACTGTGTCCTGCTCTCGGGAGCAGTGCATAGTTTAGGAGCACCGAATGAATGAAAAGCATGCAATTAGGACTGGTCGATATTTCCACTGAGAAAGAAGCTGGTGACACGAAGAAGAAGAACTATATAAAGTGACAGTTTGAGGGAAGAATAACTTGTCCCACAGAATGACAAAAGCCAAGGCAGCTGTTTGAATTAAAACACAATCTATGTCTGCATTGAGGAAAAGCAATCTTAGGAAATTAATTAAGATTGTCTTGTGGTGTGTTTTTTGTTTTTCGTTTTTTGTGTGTGTTTTTTTTTCTGCACAGTAATGCTGAACTTTTGAGACAGAGTTTATGAATCCTCTTTTCTTTGGAAATCTGTCTTCCTTAAAAAAAAACAAACAAAAAAGAAAGAAACAATTGAAAGAGTTTTCCTCGTTTGAAATTCATCATGTTGCTTTTCATTAGAACGTTTTCTTCTCCCACGTTGCCCCAGAAATGCAGACACTCAAATGAATCGCCTCTGCCCAGTAGAGCTTATTTTTCAATTTACATAAATAAATAACCTGCCAAAACTAATTACTTCTCTTCAAAATCTAAATGCATTATTTCTCCTCTTTTTCCAGTCGGCCTTGTTTTAATTATTTTCACATCAGTTGTCATTTTAGGAGCCGGTTGCGACTAAAAAGGGATAATCAGATGTGTGTCAGTGTTTTAATTTGGCTAATTAAGATTGCTGCCTTTGTCTGGATTTCTGGAGGCATCCATTTACCGCCTGTTCATAGTTTTGGGGGATTGAGAAGAGCAATCAAGGAAAAAAAATAGTCACAGATATATTTCTATTTAAATACTAAGAATAATTTGTTGTTTGCGCTTTCTTTCCTTGCTTCCCCAAACCTTATTCTCCAAGGCCCGGAGAACCTGAGAAGCGAGTCATGCAAAGCAGGTCAGAACCTTCTTCGCCCTTTATAGGTCATTATTCCAGAATATAGAAAGCCTCGAATATTGCGTCCTAGTTCTCTTTGTCTTCCTCATGTTTTGAGTCAAGGCAACTGTGATCGCAGCACACCACAGCTCCTGGAAAGCAGATGGTTAGCTGACTCACCACACAATTCATGGGGTGTAATTGCCTGGTTGTGAAAAACATCAGACACAGCACCTGGAAAGTGAACAGGAAGAAAGAGCAGGTGGGAAAACAGTCGTCTTTGCTTCGACAACCTAGTTTACTGCATCCAAAGTGCTTCAGTTTGTGTTCTTCAGAGTCCTTCGTGCCAACTTGGATTTATACAGCACACTGTCTTCCAAACTGATCGCTGATTTTTTTTTCATACTTTGTCTCATTGATCTATACTATATGATTGTATACAAGCAATTGGGCATCTTTGAATTCTTATTACTAACTAGAGGCCCGGTGCATGAAATTTGTGCATGGACAGGGGGGATTGTCCCTCAACCCAGCCTGCACCCTCTCCCATTTGGGACCCCTCGAGGGATATCCAACTGCCCATTTAGGCCCGATCCTATGGGATGATCAGGCCTAAATGGGCAAACATTCCTCTCACAATACAAGACTGCTGACTCCCAACTGCTCATCTGCCTGCCTTCCTGATTGCCCCCTAACCACTCCCCTGCCAGCCTGATTGATGCCTAACAGCTCCCCTGTCAGCCTGATTGTCCCTAACTGCCTCTGCTGCATGCCTGGTCACCCACCAATTGCTTTCCCCTGCAGGCCTGGGTTTCCCCCAATTGCCCTTCCCTGCTGGCCTGGTTGCCCCCAACTTTCCTCCTCTGCTGGTGGTCACTCCTAACTGCCCTCCCCTGCAGGTTTGATTGCCCCCAACTGTCCTCCTTTTCAGGCCTAGTCCCTTCTAACTTCCCTCCCCTGCTGGCCTAATCACTCACAACTGCCCTCTTCTGCTGGCCTGGTCCCTCCAACTGCCCTCTCCTGCTGGCCATCTTGTGGTGGCCATCTTTTGTCCACATGGGGCAGCCATCTTGTGTATTGGAGTGGTGGCCAATTTGCATATCGCTCTTATATCAAATAGGATAGAGGCCTGGTGCACGGGTGGGGGCCAGCTGGTTTGCCCTGAAGGATATCCTGGATCAGGGTGGGGTACCCCTGGGGGATGGGGTAGCCTGGGCTAGGGGTCTGTGGTAGTTTGCAGGCCAGCCACAGCCTCCAACAACCATAGTAGAGGCCCTGGTATCTGGGATTTATTTATCTTCTACAATTAAAACTTTGTAGACTTGAACAAAGGTCAGCGTGGGTAGAAAGCTTGGCTTCCTCCATTGCCAGGGAAACCCAATCCTCCTTCTCACTCTATGGCTGCAGCCATTCTTGTTGGGATTTATTTATCTTCTACAATTGAAACTTTGTAGCATTGAGTGGAGTCCAGGGCCCACCAGAGTGTGCGGGGAAGCTTGGCTTCCTCCATTAGTTGGGAAACCCAAGCCTCCTGCTCACTCTGTGGCCGCAGCCATCTTGGTTGGGTTAATTTGCATACTTGCTCCTGATTGGCTGGTGGGCATGGCTTGTGGGTGTAGCAGAGGTATGGTCAATTTGCATAGTCCTCTTTTATTAGATAGGATGGAACAACTCAAATAGTGTGAATTTATTACTGACCCCAAATCATGCAGTTATTTAGACCTTGTGTCTTATTTGTGAAACTAAGCTATGCCTTATGTTCTTTAATGATCCAAATAGGCATATGTTTGTTTCCAATGGTGGTATTGTATATAAATATTATATCTTTGTATATTCACATATATGCACATACATACATTTTATTATAAATATAAACATACATATTTTATTACATATATACACATACATATGCATATACAGTGTATTTTCTTTCTTTAGTGCAATGGAGGGGATACATTGTTTTTGAATAAAAGATTTAGAAAGAGGAAATTATATTTAAATTGATTTCCTGAATTAACACAAGTAACATCTACTATCTACTATTTAGGTGAGATTTTTTTAATTGTAACAACAGTTGTTGCAGTAATCTACCACAGTGGTCAATTTATATCTTCACCTGACATCGAGTTTATAAAACAGAACATTTTAATAAATTTTATATCTTTTTGTCTTAGATGCCTTATTGCTTGATTTTATGTTTGCAAAATTGATCTTCTTTTTTACCTTCCTTGCAGGTACATCAACTGTAAATTTTTTTTTCAATCACAGTTCACATTCAATATTATATAAGTATCAGGTGTGTAGCTGAGTGGTTCAACATTTATGTAATTTATTAAGTGAGTCCCTTGATAAGTCTAGTACCTAGCTAACATCATCTAGAATTATTACAATGTTATTGATCATATTGCCTATGCTGTACTTTATATCCCCATGACTGTTTTGTAATTACCAATTAGTACTTCTGAATCTCCTCACCTTTTTCATCCATTCCCCCAACTCCCTTCCCCTTCGGCAACCATTAGTCTGTTCTCTGCATCTATGGGTCTGCTTCCATTTTGATTGTTCATTTTTAAAATATGTTTTTATTGGTTTCAGAGAGGAAGGGAGAGAGATAGAAACATCAATGATGCGAGAGAACAATTGATTGATTGCCTCCTGCACACCCCACATTGGGAAATGAACCCAAACCCCTGGCATGTACCCTGGTTTGGAATCTTACTGTGACCTAGTTCATTGGTCAATGTTCAACCACTGAGCCAGGGTAGCCAGAGACCATTTGTTTCTTAATTTACACATACAAATGAAATTGTATGATATTGGCATTTCATGCAACATTTTTCACATTAGGTAATTCTTGATTCTAGTTGTCAATATTGGAATTTAGGGTCAAATTAACGTGACTCTCTGGCACTCTATCAAGTAAGAAATAGAGACCCTTGCATACAGTTTCTCATGTGGTGGTGACCCCCAACCATGAATTTTTGCTACTGTTATGCATTGTGATGTAAATATCTGCACTTTCCGATGGTCTTAGGCGACCCCTGTGAAAAGGTCATTTGACCCCCAAAGGGGTCGTGACCCACAGGTTGAGAACCACTGCCCTAGACAAAGGAATTCTCTCTTTTGGCTCTAGGCTTATGGGGCTCTCTCATTCTTCCTTGCCAAAGGAAGGGCAGAGGTTACAGGCATGACATTTGGGCAGCTTCATCAGGAAGCTGCAACTTCACACTCCTAGGGAACCGCCAGCCCATCCCTGCAAGTCACTGTGGGGAAGGGTCCAACAAATGAGAGATAGATGCATGCACAGTGAAGTTGCGGTGACTAGGCAAAATAAGTGCCTGTCAGTCATACCTGGAGCAGAGATTGTTGCTCAGAATGGGGGGCACCACTGCAAGCCCATGACAATTTGGGAAGACCTAACCCCCTAGACCAGTGGTTCTCAACCTGCGAGTCGCGACCCCTTTGGGGTTCGAACGACACTTTCACAGGGGTCGCCTAAGACCATCGGAAAACACAGGTATTTACATTATAATTCATAACAATAGCAAAATTACAGTTATGAAGTATGGTTGGGGGTCACTACAACATGAGGAACTGTATTAAAGGGTCGTGGCATTAGAAAGGTTGAGAACCACTGCCCTAGAAAAAGGAATTCTCTCTTTTGGCTCTAGCTCATGGGGCCCTCTCTTTCCTCCTTTCTTGCATTCGCCTGTGTTTTCTCCATTGCCATGTGGCCCTGTGGACCATGCAATGGACTGATGGATTGACACTGGGAACGCAAACTAAGCCAGCCCGATGCTGGACTGGATTGATCCAACATGGAACAGAAGCTCGGACACTGGCTCTGATTTTAGCCCCGCTAAAAGCAAATGGGACTTCTTCCCTGGGGGGACTGAGGGAAATGGGACTTTAGAAACTCAGGGATTTGATTCCACACAAATAATAATCACTCGTTCTTCTGTGCGAGGCTTAGAAAATTATTTTTCTCGGGATCATCTCAAGAATTCCACTCCCCTGAGCCACAGGTGGGGACCAAGACCCACCACCTCCACCAGTGGCTATTTTCATCACTTTCTGTCAAAGCTCAGAATCAGAAAGAGTTAGAACCAAACGGAATGCCTTTCCTTGGAAACGTATAATCTCAGTGAAATTCCTTTATGTGGCATTTCTTTCTAAATTCAATCTTAAGAGAATGCCCTCTGGCCATTTGTCTAATCAATGAAAGTGAAATATGCGGTCCCCCTCATCCCTTTATTATGCAGCGCTTCAAGTTGCACAGTGATAGTTGAAATGTGAATCCTAGAGGTAAAGAATTTTTTTTAAAAAAGGGTAAAATGTTGAGTCTCATTGAGATATAAAGCACAGATTAAATATTATATTTAAATCCTTGTTAATGAGGAAATCAGGCTGATGATGCACAGAATTCTATGACGTTAAGCAGTGTTGAAATAAATTTACAAAAGAAGAAACTGACTATTTTTTTTTCCACAGGGGAATAAAGGGGGAAATTAATTGAATCTCCCTATTCCCCTAGACAGAATGGATTTGCATCTCTTTAGACAGGAGTTATTATTTTGTATTGCTATTTATTACCTGCCGTTTATAGAGTTGTAAAACATTTCAAAGGCAGTGAAAACCTTAAATCACATCATCAAGAGGTGCAGCTCTAAGCCATTCATAGTTTTCCTGCAAGAATGAGCCTGATACAGAGACGCCTGAGGCTGTCCGCATGCAAATGGCAGAGAGAATTACTGGTACAGATCTCATCCCTCAGAGACTTCTGCCTCAGCCATTCTTGTTTTACTTGTAATATTCTAAACACAGTTTCAAATGCAGGGCAAGGTGTATGGGTTGAGCTGTCAGCTACGCCTGAAAATAATCCGATGAAAGGAAACAATGTAAGGAAGGATTTAGAGATTTGTGAGGGGTATGTCCACAGGAGGAAAAAAAAAAAAAAGAGGATACGAAGATTGCTGGGAAATAAGCGAGTTCCCATATAGAAAATTAAAGATGAGTGTGAAAACTGCAAGAGGAAGAAAGATGCCATAATATAATTTGGAGGAGAGATGTCGTCAAAGCTTCCACGAGACCTCTATGCAACTATGGGCTTTTAAGAACTTCATCCAAGAGCAAAGGGAGTCGGTAATGTTGAGGAAGGTCATTGTCAGCATTTTCTGGGCGTACTGCTACTGATTGGAAGGTCATCGGGTAGGTCGTTAGAGGAGCTCTGGCAAGTAGGAGAGACAAGAGGGTATTTTATGAGGCGCAATGTAAGGTCATGCTTTGCATCTGATGCCTCTAAAATATGAAATTAATACGTGATATCCCTAGTGATATTTACAGCATGGCATTAGTGAATACAAAGCAGTAACTCCTGGGCTGGGTTTTCTGAATATGTCACAGGAAGCAACTGAGTGGCGAAGCTTGAAATCTGTAGTACGTGGCAGCTGCAACACAAAGACTCACTTTTAATGGACTGAGGGTCATGACGAGGACGGGTCTGCCTGAGAATCGCACAGGGATCAACTTTCATTTTCCCGACCTGCCACTCCGCTGACAGATTGTCCGGGCTCTCAATCATGGACACGGAATCAATTTTCTAGAGAAGTGACACAGAATTCTGGCCATAGTGCTCCTCTTATTAAAAAGAACATGAATACCTTTCTTTTAAGGATATACATATAATAGCAAGATATATAGATACATATAATTTACATGCTATGCTGCTAGAAAATAGCTATTTATTAGTAACTCTTTAAAGTAACTGCTAGTAAATGTATTGGTTTAATGGACTGAACATCTCACGCTCACTTTAAGAAGCTATATACCATATTTTCAGGCGTATAAGACGAATGGGCGTATAAGACGACCCCCAACTTTTCCAGTTAAAATATAGAATTTGAGATATAACCGCCCTATAAGACGACACCCGACTTTTGAGATTTTACTGGGTTAAAATGTTGTCTTATACGCCGGAAAATACGGTACATTTGCTATTGAAATTAGGTTTATAGGACCAAGTCATTTTCTTAGATCCTTAAGAAAATTATGGGTTTTTATTGATTTGTTAGAGCAAGGGGAAGGGAAAGGGACAGAGAGAGAAACATCAATGATAGAGAGACATTGATTGGCTGCCTTCTACATACCGCCTAATGGGGGTCGAGCCCACAGCCCAGACATGCACCTTCAGGGAATTGAACCTCCACCTCTCGATGAATGGGATGACACTCAACCAACTGAGCCACACTGGCCAGGGATTGGCTTTGTTTCTGAGATGTTACTTTCTGCCAACACTGATGGGGGAAACAGTAGCAAAGAAACCTTTTTGTTCAAGGGCCACACCACAATCCCTTTCTGATGCAGTTTGGGCAAAAAAAAAAAAGGATGACTTCTGGCTATCTCCTTCCACTTTGCTCCTCTAGAATTATTATGTGGGATAGTCTTCTGAAATTAAAATCATCTATTAGTATGCTTCTAGAATATTCTCCTTCTGTGGTGACAACGGCAAAAGGAGAAAAAACTATCTCCACTCACATAAGGTTGTAAATATTCTAGCTATTCTCTAGTTTGCTGACATCATCTTAGTTAAAAAGCGAAAGTTCTTACCCCATTTTTATTTGTCTGGTTTTCCGTGAAAAGCAGCCTTGTTTTTATGAAATCCATTCCCAGATTGCTTCTCTCCTTAGAGTCTCCTTCAGCATGTCAACGTCTCATAGAAGCATCTCATCCACTCTATTCTGCACGTGTTTGCCAGAGGAAAGGTGGATTGGGGAAGAGATGGGAGAATGGAAAATTCCAGACACGGCCATTAAGAGATATAGCGAGGTAAAGTTGGCTGGAGTGAGCAGTCTCCAATACAAGCTGTTTGCAGTATAGCCTGTCTTAGATTTTTATAGCAAATAAGTTTTTCCACCTTTCACTAGCGATGCCAGTCACCCTTTGAGTCGCATCTGAAACCTGTTTTGCTGACTTCGGTTTTTTAACAATGGATTTCATTGTACTTGTCATGTTTGGAAATGTATTGTTATTGTTCAAAGCTTTTAAGACTATGCACAGAAAAGGTTTGCAAATGAAATTGTAGCTGCTTTGTCGGTATTCGATCTTTGGGGTTTCACATTGGCTTTTAGAAATGTGGCTATTGACTAGCCTTCTAAGATAAAATATTCATCTGAACCAGTGGTTGGCAAACTCGTTAGTCAACAGAGTCAAATATCAAGAGTACAATGAGTGAAATTTCTTTGGAGAGCCAAAATTTTTAAACTTAAATTTCTTCTAATGCCACTTCTTGAAAATAGACTCTCCCAGGCTGTGTTATTTTGTGGAAGAGCCACACTCAAGGGGCCAAAGAGTCGCATGTGGCTCATGAGCCGCCATTTGCCAACCACTGACCTACACTCACTGACTAAACACAATTCTCACAACATAAGCAGCAAGGCTTTACAAAATGAGTATTATCTCACTTACTACACACAATTCTCCCAAACAGGCTGCTGAGGATATTTCTTAAGGTTTTGTAAAATCTCTAGTAATGTCAAAATATTCCTCAATGCTCTTATCATATTTGGCATGTAAGATAAAGAATTCTATAGATAAAAGTATCAGTCCTTATAAGTGTTAATAGTCACTGTCCTGCCATTACCATCTCTCTAGTTTTCTTCCTTAATAAGACACTCTAACCTCTTTGCATGAATAAATGAAGGTAAAATGGCATTTTAAAGATATAAATGAAAGCCTTCTTGAGGTATTTAAAAAATTAAAGTAGAAAGCATGACATGTGGAGCTATGTACCTGACCTATGTCCTCCCTCCTGTAAATGCATAGTAACAAGGACATGGCATTGAGATTCAGGAAAATGTGGGTAAGAATTCTTGGCTTTGTAACTTTTATTGATAAAATTACAGGAATCTGAACTGAATTTACTATATGACTTCACTTTTTAAAACGTTTCCCTTTGCATAAAATGGGGAGAATTGTGCAGTTTTCCATGTCCCTGAGATTGGCAGAGGTAAACTGATTGTGTATATCAGCTCGATACCCAAGTGTTCCCAAACTAATAATGGCAGAGGTGGGCTGGATCCTGGGTTTACTTTTATTAAAAAATATATATTTTCATTGATTTCAGAGAAGAAGGAAGAGGGAAAGAGAGAAACATCAATGATGAGAGAGAATCACTGATTGTGTTCTGCATATCCCCGCTGGGGATTGAGCCTGCAACTTGTGCCCTGACCATGAATTGAACCCATGACCTCTGGTTTCATAGGTAGACACTCAACTACTGAGCAACACTGGCTGGGCTGGAACCTGGTTTTTCTGATGCCAAGACTACCGTTCTTTCTCTAATACTCTATTGAGTGCTATAATGTATTCTTACCATTATTGGATGTCATGGTAATAGAAAAGAACCTTACGTCTAATCCTGTCCTTATTTTTTTGTTCATTTATGTGGGGAACGGAAGGCTAACTCTGGCTTACTGAATGCCTTCTTATAAAATATGTTAAAAAGTAAAATTACAGCTGAGACTGGTTTGGCTCAGTGGATATAGAGCTTCGGCCTGCGGACTGAAAGGTCCCAGGTTCGATTCCGGTCGGGGGCGTGTACCTTGCTTGCGGGCACATGTTTCTGACTTTCTATTCCTCTCCTTTCCTCTCTGTAAAAAATCAATAAAATATTTAAAAAAATAAAATTACATATTTTAGGTTACATACAAGCAACATTTTAGGAATATTTTTTGCCTTATACTTTGAAAAGTCAAGAGAACAAAAGGAAAAATTTAAGTGCAGTTGAGCAATCCAAAAATGATTGAGAAAAACCTCTTGTTTTCTTTCCTTCAAAGAATATGCACTAATATAAACAGTGCAGGCTCTATGACCAAAATACCATATTTACATCATGAAGATAGTGTGGTAGACCTGTTTATCAGCAACAAAGGTTTCAGCGAAGATAGCCCAGGAACTCCGAAGTCATCCAGAGTAAATATATTTTAAACTGGAAACACCTTAAATCTGAACAAGGATGTTAAATCAATTATGATACCTTGAAAATTAATAAGATATATTGTTGGCTGTTTACTCCATGCAAGGCAGTGCGCCAGGATTTGGTAGTAATTAAGGTAGAAATGCTCATTAAAGAGTTTACAGTTCATGAAATTTGTGCTATTAGGTGCATGGTCTCTGCATCATAGATTTTCACTGTATTAGGGGCATACATATTTAGGGTTATTGTAATTTATTATCCCTTTTACTTTAAATGTTTCTCTATGTCATGTTATTCTCCATCTTGAAGCGCATTTTGTTTGATATTAAAAGAACCACTTATGCCTTTCTATGCTTACTGTTTGCATGGGTTATCTTTTTTCATATTCTTTTAATTTCAAGTTATTTGGGTTTTTATATGGAAAGTGTATTCCCTGTAGGGATCACACAGCTGGGTCTTGATTTTGAGCAATAGATTCTGAAAATTTCTGACTTATTTGGCATGTTATTTATATTTAATGTAATTATTGATATTTTAATTTAAAAACAGCATCTTGCTATTTGTTATCAATCATTCCTTTTATTTTTTGACTACCTGTTTTGTTCTCTTTTCCTCAGTCTTTGTGAAGTTGTTGGATATTTTTTTATAATCTGTATTATTTGTATGGCGTTTTATACCTCCTGTTATTTTATTGCGATTTTCTAGGGCATTGATTCACAATCAGGGATGACTTGGCCTTCCAGTGTACTTTAGTCAATGTCTGGAGACATGTTTTGTTTTTAAAAAATGGGAAGGTGGCCGAGACCGGTTTGGCTCAGTGGATAGAGCATCGGCTTGCAGACTGAAAGGTCCCAGGTTCGATTCCGGTCGGGGGCATGTACCTTGCTTGCGGGGCACATCTCCGCTGTGGGGCGTGCCAGGAGGCAGCTGATCAATGTCTCTCTCTTATCAATGTTTCTGACTTTTATCTCTCTCCCTTCCTCTCTGTAAAAAATCAATAAAATATATTTTAAAAAATTAAAAAAATGGGAAGGTGGAGGGGCTGCTATTGGCTTCTAGTCATTAGGGGCAGGGATGATGCTAAGAATCCAACAAGGCATTGGAGAGAGCTCTGCAACAAAAGAATTATCCCACCCAAAATGTCAGCTCTGCCCTGGCTGAGACACCCTGCTAACATTGTACCATTTTACACTTCCAACTTCATACCTGCCCCCTCCCGTCCCCTGCATAATGGGTCTTTTTCTCTGAGTGCTGTTAAATTTTCTATCTTTAGTTTTTCGCAGTTGGCTAAACTTGGTTGGAAGCCATAGTATTCATATCATCAATGTACATGTTTTATAAAACTTGATCTATAAGAACTTCGATTACTGGGTAAAGTCTAGACTTCATTATAATTTTATCAATTTTCCTTTGTATTTTTAACAGTTTTGTTTTGCCTTTGTTTTTTCTTATGTTGTGGAAAAATTTATACAGACTTTTTTCTTCTGCATTAAACATTTTTTTCAATGGAAAGTTCCTTTTTTCATTTAAATCCTTTTATTTTCAATCTACTTTGATATTAGTATTATAATTTCTACTTTTTTTTTCTTTTTAAGTTTCATAGACTTATGCATGCCTTCTGCTGACTTTCATCCCTTTGGTGTTTTTCTCTCCATGCTTGATGGGTACAATGAGAAATCTGCAGCTGGAAGAGGTCCATCTTAGAGCAGGCTGGCACCCTGCTCTTGAACTTCTAGCCTACAGACCTATGAAAAATGAATTTTTTATTGTTTATAAGCTAATGATTCCATAGTGTGTTGTTATGTCAGTCGGAATAGACTAAGACACTCTCAATTGATGAAAAAATACAAAAAAAATAGTAGAAACATAAGTAACAAATAAAACTAAAGATTTCCAGAAAACAAAATGCAAATTGTCCATGAACATTTGAAAAGATGTTAGGACTCATTAATAATTATGTAACTGAAAATTTAAACTTAAAAAATTTGCCATTTTTCACCCATCATATTTGAAATACTTAAAACTATTGATGATAGTGCTCATAAAGACTTGGGTGGACAAGCACTCTCGTTCTTTTTTTGGCAGAAATGTAAACTGCTACTGATGAACAGTCATTGAAGAAACTTTGTTTTAGGGAAAAGTAATGCAATTATCTTTTAACATAACAATATAACAATTCTACATCTTACAGTCTTCCCTGCAAAAAAAAATGTGTGTGTGTGTGTGTTTGTGTGTGTGTGTGTGTGTATGTAAAGGGACATTAATGGCAAGCATTTTTGTATGATAATAGATTCTAGAAAAACCTAAATAATATCTATCAACAGAGGAAGAGTTTCATGAATTATGGTACTGTGGAATACTACAAAGGGTTAAAACAGAAAGGGAGATGAAAAGATATTATTAATAGTGTTAAATAAAATGGAAGTAGAACAATATGTGGGTCCATTAAAATGATAATGCTTGTGTGTGTGTATATATATACATACACAGACACACACACACACACACACACACACACACACATATATATATATATATATATACATATATGTATATATGTATATATACATATTCACAAATATGCAGGCAATTATCTGAAAGACAACACTACATTCTTATCAATGTTTACTTTGGGGTGGGTAATAGATTGAAGGGTTTAGAAGCCCATAGGAAAAATGTTTTAAAGACTCTTGAATTACTTGTATGTTTGTTTTAATGAGAATGCATAGAAATATTTATCGCATAACCAAAAATTTAGCAACCCAACAAACCAAACACACAAAAATGATAAACCCCAATAGCATGTGATGCAAACACCTAAGTTGTTAGTTACATTGAGGGGCCGAGACTTAGGGGCCTGGCTTCATCTTCCAAAACTTCCTTATTGTCCCACACAGTTATGGGTTCTAGTTGTGATAAATGCATTTTGGAATCGGAGACTGCACACATTTATATTATCGCACTAACATAGTTTCTCAGACACAAAGCGTGTTCAAGTCCCTTCAGTTTTGTAGAGAACAAAAACATTTTTTTTCTGTTATTCTACTCTTCTCCAGCTGCTCCTGGGCCTTGGGGAACCAACATTTTTTTTGTTGTTTTTGTTTTATGTCAGATAATGTTTCTATTATGTCCCTTTTCTCTCCTATCTTTTGTCTCCTTCCCCAGCCCCCTCTGATCCTGCAGAACAACCTACAATGAGTGTCTTCCTACTTCAAAAGCAGAGCCTTCTGTGTGAAGATCTGAGCCGTCAGGATCCGGTCTTTGGAAATGTTCATCACCTGCTTTAATTTCTTTTTATGATATTATTAACGACATGATTTTCACGTTGTAATTGCGTTTCCCTTTATGCCAATTCTGTTCCTTTACACCCCAGATTAGCAAAATGGATATGTCCCTCCCTTCTAAGTTTCTTTCTCCTTCATACGTCTATCTCCTCTCATCGGTGTGCTCCTTTTATTAACACACCTCCTGATTCTCACCTGATTGCTCCAGAATGTACCCGGCATGTCAGGAGCCTGCACGCAGTCGCTGATCAAAGGGGCATCCTCACTGGTTATTTTACCTCGAAATTTAACAAATGCGGAGGGCCTGCGACTGCACTTGGTATTCTACTTTCAGTGACCCAGTCACACATTCCCGCCACGATCTCACTGCCACCTGTTTTCTTTCTCCCTCCCCACCGAGCATCCATCTGTGGTCCTATTATCCTGTTTCCTATTGAACACATGCTGCTCCAGACTAAGCATCCAGCCAAGTTTAATTATTGTGCTCAGACCCTCTCTCCAGGACGACGATGCCTCAATGATTTCACCAATGTGCCTTCCCCTTTCAACAATGTGCGTGTTTTCATCTCGTCTCTCGTAGTTTTGCCTCTTTGATCTCGCCTCCTTCCCGTTTGTGTGCGAAGAATGATGAGAGTAAAAAAATGAGACCAGGTGAAATGTTACCCTTTCGGCTATACGTCTTCCTGTGCATCTTTCTGTGAAATATGTTTATGGATATAATAAGGGCTTAGTCTTGGTGATTTTTCAACAGCCTTGAAATCTACATGATAACTGAAGTGGCTTCTCTCTTGCCTTTGAATACGTGAAACTAGTATTGTCTACATACTAATGACCATCTTTGTTTCTGCAAAAGAGACACAAACCAGAAAGAGCATAGATATCTTTAAAATGATCTTTCATACCTGCAAAGTCTCATAATGCTCCATTCCTTATCACCCTCTTTACTGTGGTCTATACACATTTGAGTAAAAATCCAAAAAGATATTATCGCTTTGGTATGCAAAATAATGGCCCCCAAATATATCCATGTCCTAAACCAAGGAATCTGTGAATAAGTTACTTTCCATGACAAAAGAAACTTTGAAGGTGTGGTTAATTAAGGTTCTTGGGGTGAGGAGATTATTTTATACTAGAGGCCCGGTGCTTGAAAATTTATGCTCTGGAAGGGGATGAGTCCTTCAGCCCGGCCTTCCTTCTCTCAGTCCAGGAGCCCTCAGGGGGAGGAGGTGACCCAGCAATAAAAGGAAGGCGATGCCCCCATCACACCTCTGCTGCTGCCACTGCTGGTAGTGCAAACTTCAGCCCAGCGCTGATTACCTGAACCTTGGGTCACCCTAGTGGTTGGGCAGCTGCCATCCGAGGCTTGCCTACATCTTGGGCATCAGCTGGGCAACTGACATCCAAGGCTTACCTGTGGCTGAGGGGTTGAGGAGATTGGGGGACTCCAGAGGCAGCTGGGTGCCACCATCTTGTGGCTCTGGGCATGCCATCTTTGAGGGCATGGCAGTCAATTAGCATATTCGTTCCTTATTGGTTGTGGGTGCTGCCAACTTTGTGAAAGTGTGATAGTCAATTATCATATTCTCTTTTTATTAGATAGGATAGCCTAGGTTAGCTCAGTAGTCGGCAAACTCATTAGTCAACAGAGCCAAATATCAACATACAATGATTAAAATTTCTTTTGAGAACCAAATTTTTTAAACATAAACTTATTTTAATGCCACTTCTTCAAAATAGATTTTCCCAGGCCATGGTATTTTGTGGCAGAGCCACACTCAAGGAGTCAGAGAGTTGCATGTGGCTCTCGAGCCACAGTTTGCTGACCACTGGGTTAGCCCAATGTAATGCAAATGATCATTATATGTGGAAGAGGGAGAACAGATCATCAGTGTCTCAGTATTTGATGTGAGAAAGATACCAATGACCATTGTCGACTTTGAAAGTGGAGGAAGAGACAGACACAAAAGGATATAAGCTGTCTCTAGAAACTAGAAAAGGCAAGGATGTGGATTCCTCTCTAGAGTCTGTTGCGGGAACATGCCCTGAACAACACCTTGGGTTAGCCCAGAGAAACACATTTTGGACTTCTGACATCCAGGACTATAAAGTAATAAATATGTGTTGTGTTGAGCTACTACCGAGTCTGTGGTAATTTGTTTCAGCAGCAATAAGAAACTAACATACTGCCAAAAAGCAGTTTCAATAGGTGATTTACTGGAGCAGTAGAAACTGTACCTGAGAAACTCTAGAGTAATAGACTCAAATTACTTCCTGCTCTCACCTTCCCATTTTTATTTCAACAACCTTTATTATCCACCCCTTATTTTTCCCTTTAGGAAGAACTTACATTAATATCTTCAGCTGTTCACTACCTCCGCCCACATTTGCTCCCAATGACCTACCCATATAACAGAACAATCCCTAAACTTCACTTCCTCTTTCTTTACTCAAGTGGAGTTGGTGAACCCTGGGGATTTTCCTTTTATTGGAGCAATAAATTCTCCCGCTGAGATGAAGACCTATGTTTACCGCCAGTTCCTTTTGTAATGATAGGACAACCTACCACAAGGCCAGCTGGGGCTGAGTTGCTGGAAGGTCAACATCTGCATTTCCAAGTAAAATGCATTCCACTAAATATATTGCTTACCGTAGGAAGAAGTATCTTTATTGTCCATTACAACAAGGATATTCTGGAAATAAAGCACTAAGTACTCTTTATATACACTATTGTTTCTCCAGCTTGGCAGTTTTATAATTTTCTCATGTTCTTTCAGACAAGGTTTCCATTTTAATACCCTGTATCATTGTTTGTGAAGCTATTTTATTTACCTCATGCCATACTAAACAGAAGACTTACTGTTATTGGCGATGTGGATGGATGATGGATAGTCTTTCTCTGTTGCTAGTGAGGGTGGGGTATTCCTTTCCCCACTGGGTGCTGGGGGTTGGATCCTTAGGATATCTCAAGAAAGAATTTTCTGCCCTAACCAGTTTGGCTCAGTGGATAGAGCATCTGCCTATGGACTGAAAGGTCCCAGGTTTGATTCTGGTCAAGGGCATGTACTTTGGTTGTGGGCACATCTCCAGTAGGAGGTGTGCAGGAGGCAACTGATCGATGTTTCTCTCTCATCAATGTTTCTAACTATCTCTTTCCCTTCCTCTCTCTAAAAAATCAATAAAATATATTAAAAAAAAAGAAATAATTTTCCGAGATTGGTGCAGGAGGATAAGTGACTTTAATTTGCATGGACTTACATCCCTTAGGATCCAAAGTCCTATTTCCCTCAATCCAGTCCCGGAAGAAGTGCTGATGGGGATTCAGCAGAGTTAGAAGCAAAGCCAGTGTCCAAAAGTTTCCATTTCATGATAGAGCTGGGACCAGTTTAATATTAGGCTAGTTATAGTCCATTAGTCCATTGTATGGGGGGGACCACATGTCTGTGGGCCATGTGGTTGAATGAAGGGGACCCAAGAGAATGTGCCCTCTACAGCAAGAGTCACAAGAGTGAAAGAGGCAAGAGAGGGGACTCTTTTGTTTAGGAGATTAAGTACCAAAAATCTTCTTTTGCTTAAAGTGGCCACGCCTACTCTGATCAATGACCTGATATCAGGTGTGACTGATAGCCAAGTACATTCCCTGTTTTACCAAGGTTTTTACATTATATTGACAATCTTCTCAATAAAGCTAGTTCTTTCTATGAAGTCTCCTCCTTTTATTAGTTGACTAAAGGCCTGGTGCATGAAATTTTTGCACTGGGGTCAGAGGGAACCCTCAGCCTGGCCTGCACATTCTTGCAGTGTGGGATCCCTTGGGGGATGTCTGACTGACAGCTTACGCCTGGCAGTTGGCATTTTTAGTGCTGTGGTGGAGGTGGGAGAGGCTCCTGCGACTGCCACTGCACCCACCAGCCATGAGCCCAGATTATGACTGAGTGGAGCTCTGCCTGTGAGACCACCAGGGTGCAGCTCCTGTGTTTAGCATCTGCCTCCTGGTGGTCAGTGTGTATCATAGCGACTGGTCATTCCACTGTTTAGTTGATTTGTATATTAGGCTTTTATTATATAAGATGATGCCATTTTTTTTCCCTAAGCATTTAAGCTTTGAAAAATCAGCTTTACTGTAATGCTATGCCATATCTTTTAGGGTTGACCCATGAAATACAACATACACATTTAAGTTTGAATGTCAGATTAGAAACAAATGATATTTTAACATAAGTATGTCCCATGACTCACATTTTATCTGCTAAGTTTGGCAACTGTAGGCTGGTGGTTCTCAGCCTTCAGTGTACATCCGAATTACTTGGAGGGCTTGTTAAGAAACAGATAGCCAGGCCCTACTTCTGGATTTTCTGATTCAGTAGGTCTGGATGGATTCTAATTCTAACAAATTAGAAATTTTCTTGCATGTCTAACAAATTCCCAGTTAATTCTGAAGAGACCAGCACTCTGAGCATCACTGACTTGATTTAAGTCCTGTGATTATTAGCTGTGGTTCTCAAACTTGGTTGCACATTAAATCAATTGGGGAGATTTTAAAAAATCCTAATACATGAATCCTATGTCAGATGCTCTATCTACCTGAATTGAGTTAGAGTGTGGTCCAGACATGAGATTGTTAAAAAGCTTTCAAGATCACTTGAGCCTGCAGCCAAGGTTATCATCACCAAATGTGCATCCTCTATCTCTTCTGAGTCTCTCCTCAAAATTACAGGTAATAGGAGAAAAAAGGGGACATTATGTAATACTTTCAACAATAAAGATTTTAAAAACAAACATAAAAAACACAAAGTTGAAAAAAAATTACAGGTAATTTGTGCCTTTATGACTTCCTGCCTTAAATATCTTCCTAACCTACTCTCTGCATCTCATGCCCTCACTGCCTAATTTATCATTCACACAACTCTAAGTAATTCTTTTAAAGCCTACCTCTGATTGTGTGATTGTCTTTTTAATATATTCTTTGGGTGTTATACATAATCAACAAGTGAATATATGTTAGATGATGATAAGAAATAAGAGAAACAGAGAAGAGGAAGGAGGCTGAGAGATGGGGGTTGCACACAAGTGTTTTGAATAAAGTGTTTCGGTCTGGAGATGTTTCCCTCACAATTGACATTTTATGTGGGGCCCAAGGAGGTGTGGGAATGAGTCACACAGCTGTCTAGGGGAAAGCCTCAAGTACCAAATGCTTGAAGAGTGGCCACTTGGAGCAGCAACAAGGTTACTGTAAAAACCCGGGGGTTCATTCCAAGTGAAACGTGAAACCCTTGAACCATTGAGCAAACAGAAGTGATACCATATTATCTATATTCTGAAAGAATGCCTGGGCTGCTCTGTGCAGAGGAGAACTTGGGAGCAAGGGCGGGAGCAGTTATGAAGCTAGACAATAATCCGGATGCTCAGGAAAAAGTAATCGTCAGTATAGACAGGACAGTCAAGAGGCAGAGTTAGCTGTGGTGGGAAGATAGTGAATGGGATGTAAAACTATTGCGTTTATGATGCCTGGTCAGTAATGACAGCAACCTGTGATTTGGTTGTTTGAATATTTATTCATGGGGTTTGGTGATTAGGATGTGGCCACCTGGGGACAAGTTCCCTTATTGGGTCCACCACAGTTACTAATCCTAGGAATTAGACCAAAAAAAAGGCTCACCAACTCTCATAAATTGCCAAAGGGAGTAAAAATAGATTTAACAACCTTGTCTTTTATCTTGTAATTTTAAGACACAATCATATTTCTAGATAGAAAAATTTAAACAGGTGGGTACCTATTATCATGTACATTCCTTTGAATAACTAAAATTATAAAACAAGCTGTAACAAGAAAAGAATGGGTAAGTTGTGGTATATTTATATAGCAATATATTATGAATCAAAGGCATAAAACACATCTACATGTACCTAACAACATGGATACATGTCATAAATATAGTATAATTGAGTAACACCTTCAGAAAATGATTTATGTAATTTTAAATACACAGGAACATATATCTGCATATATGATGCATGGTGCCTAAGTATACAAAATTATAGCACAACCTACATGGCTCTGTGGTTGAACATTGACCTATGAACCAGGAAGGTATAGGTTTGATTCCTGTTCAGGGCACATACCCGGTTGTGGGCTCCATTCTCCATGTGGGTCATGCAGGGGGCAACCAATCAGTGATTCTCTCTCATCATTGATATTTCTATCTCTCTCTCTCCTTCTCCCTTCCCTCTGATATTAATAAAATATATTTTTAAAACAAGAATACAAAATTACAAGTGAAAACTAGTCATTGAGGTACACAAATTAATATTTAGATTGAAAAAATAAATCATAACTAATAATTCATCACTTTTTTCTGGGAGTCAAAAGCAATTTGTCAGAAATGCTTCCTAAGTGTAACCTGCTTTTTTTCCGAAGTATTCAGAGAACCCCATGAATATGAGAAGTTGAGTAACAAAGAGAAATAAACGTAGAAGCTAAAATTATTCTTATCAGCTGGCATCATCCAGGTGGATCTGATTTAATCACAAGCCTTTTTAACAGGGTAAGGAGGCAGAAGAGGACTGGAAAGGTGACTGTGCGGAAGCCTTGTCCTGATAGGACTGGCCTCGAGATGGTGAGAGGGGACCAGCCAAGGAAGCAGGTGGCCTCTAAAAGCGAAGGTAAGGCTGGCTTCCAGGAAGGACTGCACCCTGCTGCTACCTTGATCTTGATCCAGTGAGGTTCCTGGCAGACTTCTTTCTATGGAACTGTAAGGTAAGAACTTTGTTATTTCAGCCACTAAGTTTGCGGCTAATTATTAAAAACACCCACAGAAAACATCTTTCCACATATTTATTGGGCATTCATGTTTCTTTTTCTATGCATTTCCTCTCCTTAACCATTTGTTCATCTTCTGTCAGGGTGCTTATCTTTATTAAATTGATATAGAGCAGTTTTAGATAAAGTTATGAAATACCTACCTATTACATGTGAGGCATTAGGATTTTATATACATGAAGATTTGCAAATGTTTCCATTTACTAGTAAAATATCTACAAGATGCAGTTGTGGCTGTCACTCTCCTCTGTCTTGAGTCCAATACAAGGGCTCTCAACCTGGAGTCCAGGGACCACTGTGATACCACCAATCCCTGAAACTGTGTGCAAATACATTAAGGTTTGTGTATACGTGGCTTTCATTCCATTGTCAAAGGGATCTATGCCATCCAAAAGGTTAAGAAACATTACTCCAGTGTTTACAAGTTGCCTTTTAAAACACATTGATTTTGCTAATCTAAGAGGTTTTTGTTGTTGTTTTTTTTTTTTTTAAGTGGAGGGTGCAATTTAATTGTCTCATCTATAGGGTTTCACCTCTTTGATGCGTTTAGTCTCCCTAATTTGACTCCCTACTCTTGGCGAGCAATGGCCCCATCTTGGACATACTTGGAATCTCCAGCACCCACAAACGCTCCATTCAGCGTTGAAGGATGGAGGTGGTCATCAGGTGTGATGAGTTGGTTGCTAGCTTCCTGAGCTGAGAAGCTCAGGGAAAGCGGGGTCTAGCTCACTGCTGTCGTTCCCTGCAGGAGTGATTCCAAAGGGTCTACTGGGTTTGGGGTAACAGTTATCCTGAAGCCTCTTGGGTTTCCCTGGGAGTCAGAACCCGGTCACCCACTGGATCCTTGGTATTCGCAACACCCATGGTGGAATAATAATGTGTATCATTTGTGGGCGGGGTGTGTGTGTGGGGAGTGGGATATAGGAGATGTTGCAAATTGCTCCGTGAACCAGCAATGAAGACCCAGGCAGGGCCTGGGTATCAGCCCCCTGCTCTTCTCCAGAGATGACCGTACCTCATGTGCATTGTGTTTTAGGGTGCTTCTGAGGTTGTTTTTTTAAAGAACCTAAGAATATTGAAACATTAATTTGGGATCTCTTGCTAGTCAATTCTATAATATTAAAAGTTAAAAAAAATGAGCTTTAAGATTAGCAGGAAAATGTCATCAGTTTTATCAATTTGTTTAAAATGTATTTTATGTACCATGTAAGGTAGGGATTTGCTATATTTACCCCATATTGGTAGTCAATATGTCCCAGCGCATTCATTGAATTCGTCCATCATTCCTGGTTTATATACATTTGCATTTCTAGATTGTAATGTAAGCACATTGAGGACCTGGTATTTTTATCCATTTTATTTACTGCTATATAGCTTATACCTAGAATAATGGGTGCAATTCAATCACTAGTTGTTGAATGAATAAGTATTTTCCATATGAATTTGTGTATATTTCTTCCTTTAAAAATTCTAGCTTCATTCATGAAAAGCAATTCACTATTTTCTAAATACTTCTCTGAGATTTAATTAATGCTTTTGGTTTTTCCTTTCACATACATAAATAAATCTTCAGCATTGTTTAATACTCAAACAAAACCTAACATTCTCATGAATTTAATTTATGTCAGTTCAGAGCACAGTAGTTTTCACTTTTCTTACCTCACCCCATCCTCCTATCTAATTATCATATTGTCACTTCTTTTTTGGCATTCCTGATATATCAACTAGACAACAGGACAGAGAGAGTATATGAAAGTAAAAGTTTAGTTCAAATCTCTCTTTATCCTTTTTTTCTGCCTAATCAACTTGTTTTCCTAAATTTGTCGTAATCTGCCAACAATTTGAGAATTTTTGAGAAAATGAGATAAAGCATTTCACACAGTGAGTGTCATACAGAAGTCATACACTTGTTGAATGTTAATTTTATTTCAATATAAAGTGCAGATGCCTGGGAACTGATGCTTATGTACTCATGTTTATAAGGTCAACTTTTGGGAGGTCAACGGGGAGACATACTGTGTTCCAGGGGACAGAGCATGAGGTATAGAAGGATTTGTTCTGATCTTGGGGTTACCACTTTGTGTGGCAATACGCTACTTTTCTGAACTTCAATTTAATCTCTTATGCAATGGTCACAATAATAGCAGCCCTCCAAGGTTATTCTGAAAATATAAGAGAATATATATCTATAAAGTCACTACTACATAGTAGGATATTTCTAAAAGTTTATTTACTTTGCTATTTTGAGAGATCAAGGCTTAATAATCTTTTAATCACAGAATTACTAAACAAAATTCTATTTATATACAGTAGATGTTGTGGGAATCTTAATCTGAGTATACCAGATGATCAAGGCCGATTTGCTCTGTGCACGCTCAGTAGCAATATACGTATTGGGCAAGCACACCCTTGTGCAACCTATTTATGTTAACGTAGCATCAGAGTGTATCACTAATTGGCACGAGGCCTCTTTCGTTTGATCGTGTGTATAAGTTGTCACTGACCAGCCAATTGTTGCCCCTTTGGACAACCTCTTTAGGGGCCTCTTTGGCTGGCTGCTTTGTGGGGCTACTTTGAAGAACTGCTTTGTTTGATGACTCCTGTGGTACCAATGGCTACTTGATCTGCAATAAACTCTCTCATATATGTCCACAACTTCTCATGTCTTCGTCTAATACCCAGCATCTGAGGGACTGTGCTCCCACAGATATGGTAGGGGCAGAAATAGGATATTGGGGACCAGCTAAAATTATAAGAACTATTAATCATGCTCTGTTAACTGTGATTGTTTTGTTCTGATTAAAGAAGGCACATTCTAACCTGGCTGGGAGTTGTGCATGGGGCATGGGAGCTCACCTGGAAATGCAGCTCATCTTCCCCATCAGGGGCTGCCTATTATGGAAAGATAAACAACCTCATTGTAGAAACCACAGCCCCAAGCCCTTTCCTTATCATCAGCCCTTTGAGATCCCCAGCCTTTGCATACCTGCAGGCCTTTGCAAATCTCCAGCCTGCATTACCTGTTAACTACCCATTTGGCAGACTCTTTTGCCTACTTACCCATGTAATCTTTGTCCATCTACCCAATATAAGTGGCTGGCTTGTGGAGAGAGGCAGGGCAGGTTTTTGTGGGTGACCTGCTGCTCTCCATACTGATGGCAGTATTGGAATAAACGCTCATATATGATTCAACTCTGTCTCTGTTTAATTGGCTCAAGTAGTGGCAGGCAGCATGGTCTCATTGATTGTCCAGTGATAGATACTCAAAAGATTTTGATTGGTGAAAATTTAAGAAGTAGATAAGGAAAACAAAATATACTTAAAGGAAGATGAAAAGAAAGATGATGATTGCTCTAAGTTTCTGTGTTCTTCCTAATGCTGCTATTTTTTTCATTATTTTTTAAATTTCTAATTGAATTTGGGGTGACAATAGTTTAAAAGTCATATAGATGTCAAGTGTATAATTTTTAATACATCGTCTATATATTATATTGTGTGTTCAAGTCTCCTTCTATCCCCATTTATCCCTCCTTTACCCTCTACTTTGAAAATTAAAAGTGTGTCTGCCTTCTGATGCTGCTGTTCTATTCTGGGTCTGAAAGTTATTTTAAGATATGTGGGTATTAACAGTGTGATATATGTTTGTATATGCATATTAACTCTAATTTACACCCTAGGGTAAGTTGGTGTTTACACCACCTATTTGAAAATCCACACTTCAGAGGTGGTTAAATAGCATATCATAGGAAGCACCTCCCATCATAAATCAGCACCTTCAAAGGTGGTAACTTATGGAAATTTGCACTAGAGAGGTTGTTTATTATTAGCCTAGGAGTGTGAGAAATAATTTCCCACGGGGAAATAAAGGTGTTAAACATGAGTGGTTACTTGGGATGTTTATATGTCCTTTATGGCAATTGCATGAGTGAGAGAGAGAGTAACATCAAATTTGGAGTAACATCGGTGCAGCTTTGGGGGTCCTGTGCCTCTCTACTTCATGGAGAACTGTCACCCCATCTTACGAAAGCACAACTGGGTCTACCTCAGGGGTCTCAGGAAGTTTGCCTACCTAGAGCCTCCTGAGCCTGCTAGTTAGGAGAACACAGCCATGGAGCACACAGCTACTTTACTTCTTTACTTTTACTTGCTGCTAAGTGCATGTATGGGGAATTTTGTCTGAGACATGCTTTGATTTAACACACTAGCCAGTAGCAAAGTTGTAAGGAAGAGTGATATTAGTTGTCTTTTTTATTTTTATTTATTTTTTTTACCAAAGGGAAGCTCTCAATATTTAAAGAACATTTGCTGTTACAAAGATATACTTCTTTAAAACGGTAAACATATGATTTATATATCTAAAATGAATGCATGTTAAAGATTGTATTTAGCCTGGCCACTGGTTGAGCATCAACCATGAACAGTTCAGGGCACATGCCTGGGTTGCAGGCTCAGTCCTCAGTAGGAGGTATGCAGGCGGCAGTTAATTAATAATTCTCTCATCATTGATGTTTATTTTCCCCTTTCCCTCTTCCTTCCTCTCTGAAATAAATTTAAAACATTAAAAATTATTTTTATTTCGCCGAGACCGGTTTGGCTCAGTGGATAGAGCGTCAGCTTGTGGGCTGAAGGGTCCCAGGTTCGATTCTAGTCGGGGGCATGTACCTTGCTTGCGGGCACATCTCCACTGTGGGGCGTGCAGAAGGCGGCTGATTGATGTCTCTCTCATCGATGTTTCTGACTTTCTATCTCTATCCCTTCCTTTCTATGAAAAATCAATAAAATATATTTTAAAAAATTATTTTTATTTAAAATACTAAGGAGGGAATCAGGATGATGTTATAACTGGTTCAAAGGGGAATCCAAAGAATAGATACATTCATCGATATGGACTAGTGAAAAGAATGCACCAATGGAGGAGCATTGGGGGTCCCCAAGGTCACCCCCAGCTCAGTGATTTACTAGAGGACTCAGAAGCTGTTATTCTCCTGGTTATAGATCATTATAACTTTTGCTGTTGGTTCAAGTCAGCAAAAGTGAAGGGCACATGGGGCCCAGTTTGGAGAAACCAGTCAAATCTTCCTGGTGAGTCCCTGAGTGTTGTCTGTGGATTTTATTGGGAATCAGTCATGTAAACATGTAGTACACACATGATTGTCCTTAGTTTCTTAGACTCCAGTCTTCCATTGCTTCCCCCTGCCATTATCCGTCTCCCCACCCCCCGCACCCCACTCCTCCAGAACAAAACTGGCTTTCACCAAAGTCCCATTGCTATCACTTCCCTGCTCAAGCTGGTACAGAGTGACCCAAAGAATAAAAGGCACAGGAAACATTGTCTCAGGCAGACTGTTCTAAGGGCTCAGAGGTTATTTCTCTGGGGAAGAGGAAGAGCCGGTGCTGACCAGAGGCCTTCGCTTGCAATGTGCAGGTTTGAGCAGCTGGGGCCTGGCGGGTTTACCCTTTGTAGCCCAGTGTGAAAACTCTTTTCTCCATGGAGGTAGGGAGAGGTTATTCTTCCACCAAATAGAATTTGCTTTCATGTGTGCACGATGCTTATTTCCCATGGATGCCAGTTATCGACGACTTAGAGTTTATAAAATAGTGCCCATAAAATTCGACACCATTGAAGGATGTTAGAGATGATTCCGTTTTAGATCAAAGCACAACTTTCCACCCTGGAATTTAAGTGCACATTGGTTTCATTTGATCTATCCCTTTTAATATCGCGTGTACTGCTGTTATTTTTATGTATTAACTCTCGCGTCTGCATTTGGGATGAGGAGCCTGGAACATGACTCAGATCGGCGAGAGAGCATGTTCCAGAGAAGTCACGGCCTTATTCACACGAGAAGGTGAAACCATGATTCACAAACCAGGGCTTACTCCACGTGACTGAACTCCGGACCAGTCACGGGCATTTGGGGGATATAGATGTGAATCCCTTTCAAAATAAGAAAGATAAAGTCAATAGTGACTTTAAGTCTTGCTGAGGAGTTTAAACTCAAGTTTGATGAAGCCCAATTCTCTCCTTTTTTTCTTTTCTTTTTTTTTTTTTTACTGAGACTGTTACAGAAAATTGGAATAACTAAACCATGCTGGGAGAGTTTGGAGTAACATTTAATACGCGCAGGTCCAGAGGAAAATCTTTCTCAAATTCTGGGCCTCAACATGCACAAATTTTCCGTATTTATGTTTTTTATGTTCTTACCCAAATATGGAATGTTTTTCACCCCTTTGCAAGTTCTTAAAGGGCCCCATATGCTGAGGCCTTGAGACCTCAACCAAAGGCCTGGCCTGGTGCCAGCACTGATCATTTTGTTCAGGGAAAGGTTTAATGGCCTCTCTGAGGCGAGAATAGTCTCATTTTCCTTATTATTTAAGCAAGGAAGCATTTACAGAAACCAATAGCAAGGTTTAAATTTCAAACAGCAGTTTTTATATAAGATGGATGCTTCAAGACAATACATTCAGGTAAACCTCTGGGGGTTGGGAGGACGAGCCCACTCAAATCCCCTCTTCTTCAGGTCTGAACACACAGGTATGGCCCCTTAGTGCAGCCCAGAAAAGGAACACCTGTGCCTGTCCTGGGCCCACCAGACCAGCGGAAGTTCTCATCCCCTGGGGAGTTCACGCGAAATATTTTGGAACATGATGTTAATTCACCAAATTATAGATTTCATAACCTTCTGCTTTTTAAATAAGCGTTTCAGTGCGGTGAGTGCCAGCAACATCCCTCACCTCCCATTACTCCAGGCAAGGTCGCTTCTCTCCTAAGCCCTCTATTTCAACAGCTTTCAATTTACTATTTCTCTGTTTAGGGCTTTGCTTCTAAAGTGTATCTTCTGACACGCTTCTCTGGGAGACAGAGTAAATATAAAACATGAACCATGTTTCTATCCGAGATGGTAATGTGTGTACCTGTGATGGGCCTGCGCTTGGGAGGGTGGGTCTGAGTGAGATGGATGGATAGATTGTGCAGTTTCCAAAGCAAGACAAGACGCCGCCAACAATTTAGGAACAATGGCCTTGCTTGTTTAATGCGGGAGGAAAATTGCCCGTAGTGTTGGGGAAGAATGCTCAAAACAGAATAAATCTGTATGTCACGCTGTCACTTAGAAATGCGACAAGTCATTTTTCCCGTTTAAAAGGGGTGGCAGGCTCGGGGCTTTTAAAGGATAGATGGGTAATTGTTGATATAAAATGTGATCTAAGTGTGGGGGGAAGGGTCTGGTTATAAACCACAGGTAGATATGGTCTCAATTACTTACTAATATATGTGCCTAGGAAGGAAAGATCTGGAAGCATATGCAGTGCAGAGTTAACAGTTTTTCTGAATCTGTTGGGGTTATGAATGGTTGTAATTTTCTCCTCTTTGCTCAATAATAGTGATTTCTAAATGTTTTATGATCATCTTTTGTTTTTTAATAAAGTGAACAGAAAATATTTTTAAGTCCTAAGGAAGTGCGGGGAGGGTAATGAAATCTGTGTTACATCACCCCCCGTGGTAGCAAAATGGCTTCAAACTATAGAAAGAAAACAATGAAGGGGGTGGAATCAGGTTATATGTGGTATTTCATCCAGTTGCTCTAAAATCAGATTTTGACTTTGCTTTGTTGTCTATCGTTGAGATCTAGCTAAAGTAAAAAAAAAAAAAAAAACTAAAATGTTATAAGAATGTTCTTTGGGCATTGGAAACCTTAAACCCTGCTATACAGAGAAGATGAACCAAAAACCAAAATGGGTTTATTTTAAGACTGCTTGGGAAACTTCTTATATAGACTACACTTCTTGTATTGTCTGTATTGAGAGAAGGGGGTAAATTGGCTTAACTGATGCACAGTTGACATTGTAGGCCAGGGAAATTTCTGTTGTGGGGACCATTCTATGTACTATAGCAGAGTGAGCATCATCTCTGGCCTCTACCTACAAGATGCCAGTAGCAATACGATCATTATCACTACCAAAGATGTGTTCATACATTTTCAGGAACCTTGGAACGTCACTCTTCACAAGAACTGTTGCCTTGATGAGCAGTAGTGTAAGGTCTATATGTGGAGTGTTATGAGTTAAGGTTACTTTTGGCTGGGCGTGACAGATGACCCCCAAATGATGGTCCTTCAAGGGTATACAGCTTTCTGTCTTTTTATGTAACTGAAACTTGAAGGTGGGAAAATCAGAGCTGGCAGGACCTTGAATGGCCATTAGAGACCCACAGTTCTTCCAACTTCTCCTCTTGCGTTTTCTACCCTTGGTTTCCGTTCTCAGAATCACCATATAGTTTAAATTTCTGCTGGACATCCAGTCATCACAGCCATTTTTAGACAAGCGTCATGAGGAAAGGCAAAGAATTCTGGAAGCCTGTGTTCTCTTCAGAGAACTTCCGGAAATCCTGTAACTTCCACTTTCATCTAATTGGGCAGAAATTAGCCTCAGAGCCACACCTAGCTGCTTGGAAGACACACATGCAGTCCTATACCTGAGCACAATGTTTGTCCAAATCTCCACGTGAGGGTTAGTTAAGGGAAAATGGGTAAATGCTGCTGGAGTTACATTCTCTTAATATTCTGCATAATAGGACACATGCACTTTCTCTAAAAAGCTTTGATTCCAATAACATATTACCAAATTGCTACAGCATACCTGTTGAAAAATAAAAATTTTAGATAATGAAACTCATCTTTTTGAATTAACTGCTTCACAGAAAAGACTGGTTTTGTTTTCTCTCTTCATATTTGAAAACCACTCTAAAGTGTTTATATTGCTGCCCAGGCAAGAACAATATGGCTACTATTATGAAATCTTTCTTCAACTCTTAGCTTCCTTACAAAAAAGGCTTATTTCTTAGCCTATGTTCTCCTGAGAGCAGAACTTGAGACAAAGGCTTCCAGGCAGGTAGTCCATCAAGAAGTCATGTTAGGGAGCCAAGACCGGTTTGGCTCAGTGGATAGAGCGTCGGCTTGCAGACTGAAAGGTCCCAGGTTTGATTCCGGTCAAGGGCATGTATCCTGGTTGCGGGCACATCTCTACTGTGGGGCGTGCAGGAAGCGGCTGATAGATGTCTCTCTCTATCCATGTTTCTGACTTTCTATCTCTCTCCCTTCCTCTCTGTAAAAAATTAATAAAAATATATTAAAAAAAGAAGTCATGTTAGGGAACAGGAGTGAGAAGATGATATAGGGAATAAAGGTAAGACAATACAAGGATGTGTTTTTTGAGTTGTTCACTGCTGCGGGTGACAGGTGTCAGATTCTGCATGACGTGCTGAAGAGTCTTATGAAATATACTTCAAAACTGTCTTCATGGGAAATAAGAAAGAGAAGAATTTATTCGATGATTTCTTCCTCATTGGTCAACAGTAACTTCAAAGGCATTAACTAGACTCCTGAGTTGCTCATGTATGTCTGCCAAGTGCTTGCCACATGTCTCACTCCTTGGAGTCAAATTAGAGTAAGAGCTATCCTATGTGGAGGGGAAGTACCTCTAGACACCTTACATGAAGCTGGTTGAAGGTCTCATGACCTGACCCTTGGGCAGTGGCTAGAGAAATAGGTGGGACACACAGAACTTGGGTGGTGCACAGGGATTGGGGGAAAGGAGACACTTAAAATTATGAATAATTACACTGTATAAGAGAAACAGCTGGAGCGTGATGATAGAGCATACCTCCATTCCCATTGCCCTGGCCACTAGTTATTGGGTGTAGTGTTAATCTGAAAAAAGTATGTGGGAGATACATATATACAAACATATGCACACACAATTGTAAACAAACATATATTTCTCATTTTGATATTAAGTAGTCTAATTATAATATGCTTGTTTTTCAAAGCCTATAAGCCAGGAGAGTAGGAGCCGTTACTTGTAAGTGTTGTATAGTCTGCATTTGATTTGATGTCAGTGTACTATGCTAGTTTATTCTGGTTTAGTTTCTCTGTTAGCTATATTTGATTCACAATGGCTGATCAGAGTTGTTTGTTACATAATGCCAAGGTGGCATTCATGATATTGGGTATGCTCCCATCTTCCCCTTTCCCAGTAAAGGGTACCATGCTTGATTTTTTTATGTTGGTTAGAGGGGTGCCGGCACCTTGCATAAACTGGTGGCAGAAATAAATAGTAAATACCATCAGTGAGGAAATGGAAATCCTTTAACATTACGAAGCACATTCCGAATCAATGAACCTTGGAAGAAAGTTACTAATTCTGCGTATATACGGTAACTGGAAGAAATTTTTTCTTGGAGATAAAGCCAACTTCATGAAATTTGAGAAAACAATTCCCATGTATTGGATTTGTATAGAATTTGTGTAGAAACTGTGCTTTTACAGCAATTATTTGGAGCCAAATCATTTAAGGTCCTATTTATAGAAACAGATTCCAGAAGCTGACTAGAAGATGACTGTTATGACTGTAAACCTTCTATTGGAGTTTTGACTTAAAAACAATTGCCACATGATCTATAGGTTTAGCCTAAGTCCTAATTAATCAAAATTTGGATAATTTGAATTCTTGTAACTTAAGACTTCCCCGCAATTAGAGTGAGTTTGGCTCAGCATGATTGCTTAGAGTCCAAAAGAAAACATTAACAGTGAATATTTCACTAAACAGGGCTTTTTGAGTTGAAAGTCCTTCGGTTTCTATTAAAATCCCTTCCCCGACTTTTACAGCACAAAAACATCCATTTCTCTAGATGCTTAGCAATTGTTGCTTAGCTTCCTGTTTTGGCTTTTAGGAAAGAAACAGTTTGATTTGAGCTGAAGGGAAAAATAAGCAGGGGAACAGCTGGGACATCACTTCAAAAAAGCATCAGTAGAATGAACAGGAGAGAGATCACACTACCCAGAATTCTCCCAGCAAATGAATGAGATGACAGGAAAGGTTTCTTGAAAACAGTGGGCTGAAGCGAACCAGTAGCAAGCACTTTGCTTTTAATTCACCCAGCGCCTGGGTCTGCAAATTGGAAGATCTAATTTGTTTACTAAAGCCTTAAATAAGGGGGTTCCCTTGCACTATGCCAACAATCACCTTCCTGCCTCCTGAAGTTATTTCATTAACATTGGTGAGAATAGTCGAAGCAAAGGTAATGAAGATTGTCCGTTTAATTCTGTGGTGAAGGCCTGGGGGATGGGGGGAGAGGGGTGCAGGGTGGAGAATGTCAATGGGGAAAAAAGGGGACAATAAAGATACATTTAAAAAAGAGAATGTTCATCTAGTCTAGACTACTGGGCCCATCTCCCTCTGTTCAGGACAGTGGGAGGTTAATTCTTCCCCATTGTCTTCCGTTTTATTTTTCTACACCCCCGAGGCTCAGACACAAAAGGCTTAAACAACACCTTCTGGCCCATCTTCCTTACTCTCTGGAGAGAATACATTTCTGAGTGTCTTCCTTTCATCAAGAGCAAGTCCCTGAACCCTCAGCAGTTTCACTTTCCTTGGGATCAGGTGACTTCTCCATGAACAGTGGGGGGAATGAGAGAAGAAAATATAGGAATTCATTATCTAGAATCATAGGAGCTTCAATGAAGCATTTAATGGGCCCTAATTTATCTTCCTGAAGAAAAGAGATGACACCTAGGAGTCCTTCGTTTCTATTGTAAATTGGATCATGTATTGTTCAGAAACATTCCCTTTGACCTCCGTGGCAGAATATATGGTTGGTATTGCCCTTGGTTGAGTTATCGGTGGGGAGTTCTCCGTGCCCCTACCTGTTGCCAGTGGAAGTGGGCTTCCTGCATTGTCACAAGAAAAGGAATTTTTAGAGACTGGCACAGGAGAATGAGTGAAATTTATTTGTGTGGAATTACATCCATGAGTTTCCAAGGTCCTCTCTCCCTCCATCCAGACTTAGAAGTCTGGCTGTGTCTGTAGCAGAGCTAGGATTAAAACCATTGCCTACAATTTCTGTTCCATGTTGGAGCACAGTCCAGTCCTGAATCAGGCTAGCTTAGTTTGCGTTCCCATCTGTAGTCCATTGCATGTGGAGTCTACATGGCTGTGGGCCATGTAGCTTCTAAAAACATGGTCAAAGGCAAGGGAACAGGAGCTAAACTAGAGAAAGGAGAGAACCATGAGAGAGAGAATTCCTTTGTCTTGGATTATGCAGTCTCAATTTTCACAGGCTTGCATTGGCTCCACCCCCTCTAGCCAATGATCTTTGTTTCCAGGTTAGACTGACAGGCACCTTCCTGACCCTGACTTTGCTGTACATGTTTCCATTTTCCCCTTCCACCAGTGATTTGCAGGGAATGGACCAGTGGTTCCCTGGGGAGTGCAAAATGGCAGCTTCCTGGTAAAGCTGCCCAGATCGCTATGTTTGTAATGTCTGACCTCCCTTTTGCTCTTTTCCTATTATTAATAACTAGCTAATTACCACAGCAACAACTGAGTGATTTATTTCATGGGATCTTAGCAAATGGAGATTGAATTGAAGACTGAAATGTGCCTGGATGTTTGGTCTTTTGCCTTGCTGAAGATATGCCTTCGTTAGCCTTTGCCCACGGAGGACAAGAGATTGGTGGAGGTGACCTAAATCAGACTCATGTCCTGGATTGCATTCAGACTAAATCACCAAAACTCTAGCCACAGACAGGATCAACAAATAAATGCTGCATGTAAACCACAGAAATTCTGCGATTTTTAAGCATATGTTATCTCATTATTTTAGCTGTTGTATCTGTGAGCTGGGAGCACAGTAGGGAGGTCCCCTGTCATCTGAAAGACCCTCCTCTGCTTCCCAGAAGGATAACCTTATGGCCCCTGACCCTGTCTTGTTGGGAGTTCAGCATTATGTATCATCCTTTCTGGTGGGCATTAAACATTTTTTCCCTCTTAGGAAATATACAGCTCTCATAACTTGCTTCCTGCTAGTGCAGATTAAAGAGACCATGAAGATGTTAGGAAGGGAACATTTGCTTAATTCTGTAAGGCTTAGATTGCACTTTTCTTGGAAAGATAATTAGTAGGCTCCCAACATGGGACACTCAGGGACATGGGCTTACAGTGTTACTTTTTAACGTATGTTCCCAGGATCATTAGAGAAGGAGGAAAGAAATATACTAAGCCATTGCATGGTTTTAATCATTCTGTTGGGAACTGGCCTATGTCAATTCCACTCACATTTCCCTGACCAAAGAAAGTCATTTGTCCACACCTAGTATCACAAAGAATGGAGAAGTGTAATCCTACTGTGTGCATCTAAAAGTGAATGGCCCTAAAGACTCTTGTGCTATCTGTACTAGTAATAATGGGTTTAAGTGGTAAGGAAATTTTCTTAATCTGACCTTTGCAATTAAGCTAGCTTCTATTGTCTGGCCAATAGTTCTTAATTGAAGATGCTTGAAAATGTGGGGGCTACAGCAAAAGTTTTATCTTTTGTTCCAGAGACTTCTTCAAGGCATTGAATTTAAATTGTTTCAGCTTTGAGTAACAAAGCAATTGACTTTTTTCAGTGCCATGAAGATCCCAATTAATGGATTCTCAAATTAACATGGATTCTCAAATTAACTTGGATTTTAGGTCAGATACATGCAATTCCATCTCTATTTGCATAACAGCTACCTCAAGTCAGAGTTCATGTGTCTCATGCAGTAGAACTTCCATCAACACTACTGATTTTTCCCATCACTTACTCTAATGTCACAGCCTTGCCTTGTTACCTCATCTCTTTTCTAAGGACAGGTGACCATATAATAAAATATCTTGCTAGTGCATAACAAGTCATCAGTTTCTGAGCCTACAATATCTGAGTCCTTGCCATCCACTTCTTTGTCACCCCCAACAAGGAAATTCTATATATTTTAGTCTCTGTTATATGAATACTCTATAGGTATTGAATTTTACATATTTAAAAATTAGTATTGCTTACAATTGATAGAAACCACAAATTATCATGATGTATGTAAGACAGTTATTACTCTCTCACCTAAATGGAAGACAGCTGTACGTGGGGCTCCTAGTTTCATTGTCAGCAAACTGCAGCTTGCAAGCCATATGTGGCTCTTAGGCCCCTTGAATGTGGCTCTTCCACAAAATACCATGACCTGGGTGAGTCTATTTTGAAGAAGTGGCACTAGAAGAAGTTTAACTTAAAAAAATGGCTCTCAAAATAAATTTCAATCCTTGTACTGTTGATATTTGGCTCTGTTGACTAATGAGTTTGCCAACCACTGTCCTAGTCATTTAGGCTGCCATAACAGAATACTAAAGATGGGGTGGTTTATAAACAGGAAAATTAGTTCCCATATTCCTGGAAACTGGGATGTCCGTGATCAAGGTACCAGCAGATGCAGTGGTGAGTAACCACTTCCTGTTCATAGAAGACCATCTCCTTGCTCTGTCCTCACATGATGGAAGCAGGGAGGGAACTCTCTGGGGTCTCTTTTGTAACAGCACAAATCTCACTTATGCAGATTCCACCCTCATGACCTGATCACCCCCTAAAGACCTCACTTTTCAAATAGCATCCCACTGGGGAGTAGGTTTCAACATATGAATTCAGAGGGACGCATTCAGCCCATGGCAGCTAGTACGATATTTGTGCTCCACCAAGTCCCCTGAGACCTAGATTTCTAGATCATTACTTTACCTTCCCTAGGTAGCGGCTCTCATATTTACAGTTCAAAATTGTATTTTCCACAGGCCAAGCAGCGAAATGGAGGGGAGGGATAAGTAAGTGACAGACAGCATGTACTGATGTTTCATAAGAAAGGTTCTCAGAAGTTGTACATGACATCTACTTATGTACTATTGCACAGAAATTTATCACAAGAGAGACAAGGGAAGCTCTTTCTCCTGGCTATGAGCATACCTGTCGATTTTTTATGTGACTAAGGAAAATGGACAACTAGTGGTCTCTGTTATAGTTTGACACTTTTCTGAACATATTTACCACCGTTGTTTAGGAGAGGAAACCAAGATCCTGAAGTGTACAATTAATTTGCTTAAAGCCATATAGCGATTAAAAACTAAGGATGCAACCCAAGTCCTCCCGAGGCATAGTGTAGTCTGTGTAACTACGTAAAGCTGTGTCTCATTCAAGTGCAGCTCTGGCTGAAAGATGAGCACAGATGCTTCACTTCTGTACATTCCCACTGACTCCATCAGTGAAATATTCAAAAGGATGACAGACCTGGAACCTTCTTTTCTGAATCCACCTTTTCCTTTCATTTAAGACTTTTTTAAAATGGATTTTTATAGTGAGGAGATTGCAGAGAGAGAGAAAGAGAGAGAGAGAGATCGCACATTGAAACATCAATCAGCTGCCTCATACAGGCTCCCTACTGGGGACTGAGCCTGCAACTAGGAATGTGCCCTGGCAACCTTGGAGTGCAACACCCAACCAACTGCACCATAGAGCATCCTGTATTCACCTTTGACGGCTGTTCCTTCTCCTATGGTCGGAATGTTTATGTTGTCTCCAAATTCAAATGTTGATATCCTAACTCTCAAAGAGCTAGGTGGGCTTCTTTGTAGGTGGGCTTCTGAGAGGTGAAAAAATCATGAGGGTGGAACTTTCATTGGTGGGTTTAGCGCCCTATAAAAGAGGCCCAAGAGTGATCCCTGCCCTTTCTGCCACTTGAGGACATCATGAAAAGTCTGCAACATGGAAGAGTGCCCTCAAATGACAATATAAGAGCCATGATCCTGGACTTCCATGATCCTGGACTTCCCAGCCTCCAGAACTGTGAGGAGGAAATGTTTGATGTTTATAAGCCACCCAGTCTATAGTACTTTTTATAGCAGCCTGACCAGACTGAGATACCTCTCACAAGTACAGTGACTAGGGGAGAAGAAGAAAATAAATTGCATCCTGTTTTTGAAAGTTTTCTTTCTTTTAGTGATTATTTTCGTGTTGGGTCTAGTCATTTTACTTAAACTGTGCTTTGTTTCAACACAGGAGGACTTTCAGTCCATTATCTTCTTCTCAATTTATCTTTCTACAGTTCAAGATGAAGGGTTTTATTAAAGTCATAGTCACTTGCAGTCAGATTCCCAGGGTTAGTTTCAATGTCATGGCTGTAACCTCTAAAATGTCCACATGATTAGACTCCTTGGCTGCCTGTAGCTTTCATCATTTGTGTTGTGGGATTTGTTTCCAGAAGATTTTTTTGATAGCTCAATGTTTTCACTGTTGATTTCAGATAAGAATATACTTGACTAAAGAGAATGGATTAGTCCTTACCTAGAGTGTTAATTAACCTTTTTTTTATTTTACTGGGGAGGTTAAACTTAAGGGCCGAGGACAGGGTGGCTGAGATGATTAGCTTTTATTGTACCTCTTAAATTCTTTACAATGTGTATTTAAACCTTAATGTTTTAAAGGTTCATCTACATCAAATTTGTCAATCTTAATTATTCAACTAACTTCCTAGAATGCTAATTTCTTTGTCATTCTCCGGTAAATTTTGGGATTTCACTCGGAAATATTCGATATTTGAGACTATAAAGTGTGATAAGAATGTGGATAAAACTATGAAAAAAAATCCTCTTTTTAGGGCATAATCTCATATTCAAAACACAGCATTAATATCTTATTTGAAGCCCTTAGATCTAATGGTCTATTTTCTCGTAAGTATTTTTCCCTCTCTGGGTTTCCTTAAAGCTAATTGAATCTAGACAGATTCAACATCCCATTATAAATCACAGCTCTGTGGACTTGTCATTGTTCTCATAAAAACCTTTGCTTGTTGAGACGGAAAAGGCTTATTCCAGTGGGCTCTCTAGTCCATTTTTCTCCGCATGCTTTTCCAGGGTGGTTTCAGGTTTGAAAGGATTTGAATATCTACAAAGACCTCGTGGAGAATTATTTTAAAAGCTATTTGTAACCTAAAAGTGTTTTTCATGAGAATGGATGAAACATACTGGGAGAATAAGAAATCTAAGAGAATTCCTCTCTCAGAATTACCAAAGAAAAGACTGCTGTTTCCAAGGTGGCTGTTTAAATAATAGCCTTGCTCTTTTTAGCAGATAAAGAGCTCTGAATCAGGAGACGGAATCTCACTTTTCTCAGGGAAGAAGTAATATGATACAGTCTTTGTAGTTATAACCTCCTCCCCAACAAGAGTTTCCAGGTGGATTGGCAAAATCTGGGGGCCAGATCATAGTTGGGCCAAAATCATTGGATTAGGAAATGGATTAGGAGTGATTATCTGATTTCAGTCTTTCCTGTGGTTTGTCTTCAGGTTGGTGACCACTGTAATACTCTGGGTTGATGAGACACAGGAAGACGACACACACACCACCATTTACACACGTCACCCCTTTTCTGCCTCTCTTGGAGGTCAGGGCCTTGGGGAGAGAAAGTCATTTATCTTCCCACAAAGGCTGTGATTCCCATTCTAATTGTCACAGTCTAGGGAGCAAAGGGCTCAAAGAAATCTGTGAAGTCATTTCCATGGTTGCAAGTGTTTTGCAAAAGCAGGTCCTTACATAGTCGAGTATGTCCAGATGGAGTATTTTCAAGACCTTTCTATGTTAACCCTTTGTGATAATTTAAAATGCCCCTGTGCTTCCCCCTCTGGAATACTGTTTCTCTCATCACTAACACACACACACACACACACACACACACACACACACACACACACACACATTTTATTCCAGAATAGACCTCCCGTTCTATTTGCACCATCCAATTGATCCAATTGGACTAATCTAGAAGGAAGCCTGTAACTGAGGCTTTCCCTAATTTCTTTATGCTTTTGCCTCTCGCCAAAGCAACCATTTTCTCACATTTGTGATTTACTCCCCTGAATTTGGTAGAAAGAGAAGGGGAAGGATATATATCATCCCCTTTCTCTATTCTACAGAGAATATTATTTCCACTCCAAGTTTATTTTTTTCTACTTACCCTTCACAATCTTCATTTTGCTGGCTCCAGTTTTCTTTCTGTGACTAAATCCCTCTTACATGTTCATGTTTAGTCCAGAAACTTCCTATCACACCTTGCCCTTCACCAGGTCACTTTGGAGACAGATGGTGAAATGGGTGGACAGTGGAGCTATCACCTGAGATCATGGTCTTTGGAGTGTTTCACCTGAAGCTAGCATCAGTTACTATAGATTGAATTCACAATTGTGCTCCATACTAGCTGATTTGGGGGCAAGTTACTTGTTCTGTTAAAATTTTTTTCCTAATATTTTAAGTGACAGTACCTATACTAAACGTTTTCATGTATTATTATAAGAATAAAATAAAAATGATGCACATATATAATCTATAAAAATCACACACTCAAATACACATATAACATTTGTGACAAGTATATTAACATGTCACATGAATAGTTTTTTTAAATTATTATATTATCACCTTTATTGTACTATAAAGCACGAAGGAGGAGATATATAGACATCCTAGTGTTTAGTTTAAAAAAAAAAGATGATTGTATCTTACTAGAAGAAAAAGCACTGTTGAATATTCATGAGAGAGATCCATTTTACCCCCTGCAGGCACAAAATATTTGTATAAATATAAAGTCTGTGCATAATTATGTGATAGCAGACAATCCCCAGAGGTGAAATATGCTGACATAGTCAGAAAGATCTTACCTCCCCATAGATTTTATTAAACAAATTCAAGTCATTAGAAAGACATAAATATCAAGTAAGAGCACAATACTTTGGGTTGATCCCAAGGAGCATAACTAGAAATGATGAGACTATATTAAATAAAAACAAGGTATTGGGAAACATGCTTTAACTATATTGTATTTTATTCCCTAGAAATGCTTTCAACCTCAAATTTACCATCTAATGAAATCTATTAGATTGAAATTACATTTCTGGGACATGATGAAAGTTTTATTCCTTGAAATGCTGAATGTGACTTGACTCATAGTTTTAATTCACCTTAAGATTGGATTGGAGCTAAAATGATGAAAATAACACATGTTTGGTTGTCTTTGTTTTCTCAGTGACTGGTGTATGCCCTTGGACAGTAAATTCAATGGTTTAACTTGCCTCATTTCTACTTAAAAATATCACTTCATATTTTCTATCATGGTTCTAAATACTAAGTTGATTGTTGCTTTCAGGGTAACTGTGCTCTTTTAAGAAGAAAGAATCATTTATTTTTATTTTTTCTAACTTTAGGGTAGAGTGGCCAGCAAACTCATCAGTCAACAAAGCCAAATATCAACAGTACAACGATTGAAATTTCTTTTGAGATCCAATTTTTTTAAACTTAAACTTTTTCTAACACTTCTTCAGAATAGACTCTCCCAGGCCACAGTATTTTGTGGAAGAGCCATACTCAAGGGACCAAAGAGCCACAGTTTGCTGGCCACAGGAATGTATCATGCCTTCCACACCCCCTACAATCACAAATGTTGGGGAATTAGAAAATATCTCCTTTTCTCTGATTTGGCCACCTACCTCTGTAAAGGCTGGATGTACTTCAACTATCTAAGATCTGAGCTACCCAGTAAAATAAAATCACACTGTTTTCTGGTAAGGAATGATTAACTCATTGGGGTTATCAAGCACGTTTTTAGGAAGAATGGGTTAGCCATAATCTGGCTGAATCTTTTCATATGCAATTTTATCAGAGGCTGCCAAGCTTCAATACTCTCTGCTCTCTATTCATGGCCATCTGTATACTTTCTGGGTAAAGAAGCAACTGACAGTTCTGGACTGGGACAGAATCTGTGTCCAGTAGGATCTTCCCAAACTTCTGCATGTTCACAAATTGATCAGGATCCAATGTAAATATGTATTTGAAGCTATTTCTTTCTGGTTCTAAGATATGAAACTATTGATTTCCCCCAGCTCTTGACCTTTTAAGATCTTAGGGGCTGAATTTCTTTTCTGAGTTGATGATCAGACCATCTATCCATGATGAAAAATAAAATATTACACAAAGATCTATCCTATCTAATAAAAGAGAAACATGCAAATTAACTATATCTCCGGTACACCACAAGCCACACTCTCAAGCCAATCAGGAGTGAGGATGCAAATTAATGCAACCAAGATGGCAGTTAATTTGCATATCCCTGTACAGAGTGAACACTGAAGACAGCATTGAAGAAAACCATGTGCTACAGAAGGGAGGGAAGCTGGAGAGAAGCAACCAAGTGGGGCAGCAGAGAAGGGAGGGAAGCAGGCGGGGCAGGAAGCAGGAAGGTCTGCAGAGAAGAGAGGGAAGCAGGTATGGCAGCAGAGAAGGGAAGGAAACAGGCGGAGCAGCAGAGACCTCCACAGGAAGCTCTATTTCAGGAGTCTTCCTGCAATGAGCCTCTAGTGTATACATAAAAGCCCAAGTGATTGTCCAACCCTCCAACTGATAGCTATGACACACCAATGACCACCAGGGGGCAGATGCTCAACACAGGAGGTGCTGAGCCTCAGTGACTTGGCAGCTGTGGTTCTTGGGTGATGCACCAGAAACAGAGAGGAGGGAGCCCTGAGAACTGCCATCTTGCAATCTGGGACCCTTTGGTGGATGTTGGGAGAGCCAGTTTTGGCCTGTTCCCCACAGGCCAGGCTAGGAACCCCACTGGTGCATGAATCTGTGCACTGGGCCCCTAGATACATTGTAAAATAATCAGATCTTTTCTTTAAAGTAAAAACAGCCTTGATATAGTAGGAGACAGGCTTCCCCTCTAAGGGGTGTTTTGAATACAGTCATATATAATAGTCCTGTATAATAAAGAGGTAACATGCAAATTGCCAATCACTCCAACACACAAGATGGCCACACACATGTGGACACAAGATGGCTGCTACAAGATGGCCAGCAGGAGAGGGCAGTTAGGGGTGACCAGGCCTGCAGGGGAGCACAGTTGGGAGGGGGGACCAGGCCTGCAGGGGAGGGAAGTTGGTTCAGGCCTGCAGGGGAGGGCAATTGGTAGCAACCAGGCCTGCAGGGGAGGGAAGTTAGGGGTGACCAGACTGGCAAGGGAGGACAGTTAGGGTGACTGGGCCAGCAGCAGAAGACAGTTGAGGTCAACCAAACCTGCAGTGAGGACAGTTAGGGGTGACCAGGACTGCAGGGAAGGACAGTTAGGGGTGACCAGGCCAGCAGGGAAAGGCAGTTAGGGATAATCGGGCTGGCAGGGGAGAAATTAAATGTTGATCAGGCTGGCAGGGGAGTGGTTAGCGGGTGATCAGGCTGGCAAGCAGAAGTCGTTAGGGGCAATGAGGAAGGCAGGCAGGCAAGTGGTTGGGAGCCAACAGTCCTGGATTGTGAGAGGGATATCCACTGAACATTTAGGCTTGATTCCACTGGATTGGACTAAACAGGTTGAACATCCTTTGAAGGGTCACAGATTGGAGAGGGTGTGGGCTGGGCTGAGGGACAACTTCCCTCTTTCTCCCCCCACCCCATGCATGAATTTTGTGCACTGGGCCTCTAGTTCCCTATAAAAATACTGACTCTCTCATTATGCCAAGGCACTATGGAGTATGTGAAATAATAAGCTGATTATTTTTCATGCTGCCTACCTCATAAATTACTGCTGATTCCTTCGTTCCCCATGGAATAAAGTTAAATCCAATAGGTTTTCCATAGTCTATAACCTTTCAGGATAAGGGTGATGATCTACAATTCTGTTGTTTCCTCTGTCCCTTATATCAAATCTCAGCCACACTCTATTCAGTTTCCCTCAACATCCTGCATCTTTGAATCCTCTTCCTGTGAGGTTATGTCTCTTGTCTTACGGGACCACAGCAATATTCAGTGTTCTTAAGTCAGTCTCCCAAAATATCACCTCTCTGTTTTTGTTCTAAGTTTTCTAACTTTTATCTCTAGTTCCTCTGAACCTTCCTTTGTGTTTCCTTTTTTTTTTGTTCAGCTACACAGATTTATCTAAGAGCATTTACTGACTCCACTCTTTCTACCCCTTTACACTTGTTTTTTTTTGGCTATAGTACTCTTAAATATATTCTAAAGTGGCTCCTTCTCACCAACTGTATTGCCACTACAAGGTTTTTGCCTTCTCTTAATGGACTTCTGTTGTCCCTTTGTTCTCTCAAATGCGTCCTTGACAATGCAACGTAGAATGTCCTATGGCATCATATTCCTTAATGGACTTCTAGTGTCCTCTTGTTCTCTTTAAATTAATCTTTCATACCACTAACTAAAATGTCCTCTCCAGAAATTTAGTCCTGTTAATACTTGGTTTAAAATAATTTAAAGGATACTGTTCACCTCTGTGGTCTAAACTGTGCTACTTTTGAGAATGAAAGGGATGCCATTAATATTTAACATGGGATAGCAGTTATGAACCCTGGCGATGCCAGGCAGACCTGACTGAAGGGACACACTAACCCCAGTAGGCTGTCAACAGAAAAGCCCTTCACAGCTGTTTAATGGAACAGAGAAAGCCCTCCCTAATGTGACCCTTGTTTGTCTCCCCATCATAATCTGTGTACATTCCGAATCTGGTCCTTTATACTCCAGTTGATCCTGTGCTTTTCTTTGTGCTAAATTTACCAACTGTTCTTTCTCTTTTTGTACCATCTCTATTCTGGCTTTTTCCTGGAAATCTTCAGTGTCCTTTTCACTCCCCAAGTTAAGTATGAGGATGCCTTTGAAGAGCACTCCAATGATAAACATTACCTGCACATAACCTGTACCTCTCTCTGTTGGGCTGTTTTAGTTATCATTTTGTCCTCACTTGGACATGAGCTATTTTAAGGTAGTGAGAGAGCATTCGTTTTTTTTTTAATATATGTATTTTTATTGATTTCAGAGAGGAAGGCAGAGATAGAGGAAGCCAAGCTTTCCACATACCCTGGCTGTTCAGACCTCTGCTTAAGGCAACAAAGTTTCAATGGCTCTGTGAGGAGAAGGCTTGGCTCTGTTCCAGGCTACAAAGTTTCAATTGTAGAAGATAAATAAATTCCAGATACCTTGGGTCACCAGGGGTGTGTGGCCAGCCTGCAAACCACCACAGGCTCCTCTCCCAGGCTACCTCACACCCCAAGGGAACACCCACCCTGATCTAGGACACCCTTCAGGGCAAACCAGCTGGCCCCTACCTGTGCACCAGGCCTCTATCCTATCTAATAAAAGAGTAATATGCAGATTTACCATCACTCCAGCACACAAGATGACTGCCCCCAGGTGGTCAAAAGATCCTGCCCACATGAGGACACAAGATGGCCACCACAAAATGGCCAGTAGGAGAGGGCAGTTGGGAGAGGACCAGGTCTGCAAGGGTGGGAAGTTGGGGCAATCAAGCCTGCAGGGGAGGACAGTTAGGAGTGACCAGGCCAGCAGAGAAGGAAAGTTGGGGGTGGCGTGTCCTACAAGGTTTGAAGTACCTAGATCTGTAGGGGAGGGCAGTTAGGGGTGACCAGGCCCACAGTGTAGGGCAGTTAGGGGCAAACAGGTTGACAGGGGAGCAGTTAGGCATCAATCAGGCTGGTAGGGGAGTGGTTAAGAGGTGTTCAAGCTGGCAGGCAGAAGTAGTTAGGTGCAATCAGGAAGTCAGGCAGGTGAGCAGTTAGAAGCCAGCAGTCCTGGATTGTGGGAGGGATGTCTGACTGCCCGTTTAGGCCCGATCCTACTTGGATCGGGCCTAAAGGGGCAGTCAGACATCCCTCAAGAATTTTCAGATTGGAGAGGGAGCCAGATGGGCTGAAGGATACCTCTCCACTCCCCTGCCCCCACAGTGCACAAATGCGATCAGGAAGGCAGGCAGGCAGAGAGGTTAGGGGTGATCAGACAGGCAGGCAGAGGGCATAGGGGCAATCAAACAGGCTGGAAGGTTAGTGGTTAGGAGCTGGAAGTCCCAGATTGTAAGAGGGATGATCCCCTGTTTAGGCCTGATCCCCCAAAGGGTCCCGATTGGAGAGGGTGCAGGCTGGGCTGAGGGAACCCACCTTCCCACATGAATATCGTGCATCAGGACACTAGTTAACATATAGAAAAGATACCTTTATTAGAAATTACCCCTGCCATGGCTGGTGTGGCTCAGTTGATTAGAGAGTCATCCTTGCACCAAAGTTTCATGAGTTTGATTCCAGGTCAGGGCACATATCCAAGTTACAGGTTTGAGCCCTGATCAGGTGCATATAGGAGGCTATTGATCCATGTTACTTTTTCACATCAATGTTTCTCTCTCTCCCCTTCCTTTCCTCAAGAATCAATGAAAAAATATATCCTTGGGTGAGGATAAAAAAATAAAGCATTTCATATATGATTTTTATTTTAGGTCACCGAATTGATTTAAGTATCTTTGTAATTAGATTACGTTGTCTCAGATTAGTACTTCAGGGTTTTTTATGGATGATAATGGTAGATTTTTACTTAATTTGATGAGAGGGTTTGACAACTCCTGTCCCGGGTCTTTTACTTATTCTCTCTGGTTCTTGGTGATGGACTATGTCCAGGAGGTTTTCTGAAAGCAATCATGGGCTGTGTGTCAGCTGGTGAGTATTCTCACCAGTTGGCTTTCATTATGCTCCTGACCTCAAGAAGGGTGACCCACCAGGCCTGCCTTCTGATTGCTAAGACCTAGCGCTTCTGACCCTCACATCTGTGAATCTGAAAAGACCTAATGAAAAAAAGTCCTTTGAAAGAATTACTTTTCAAGCGCTCAAGCCATCTCATTACGCCATTATTGCCCTTTATCTACCTGTGTTTCTCTTCTGGCTTCCGCTGAAAGTGGGAATTTAATCTGTTCTCTTTTACACAACTGCCTTGTAAGTTAAAATAACTTGCATTAAGTCATTTCAAGTCTCCTTAATTTCCTATGAGAATAAGTATGACTTTTTCAATTTTGATGAGTAATATGAGACGCAGCTTATAGCCAGTAAATTCTACAGCAATATTCCTACCTCCTTTGATTTATATTTCAGATTTTTAATAATACACTGTAGCAACCTGGGTGACATTTTCATTACTGTCTACATGCTTGGGGTTAAAGATGAATCTTGAATGCTCTACAGAGCATTTCAAAGAAAAAAAACAGGGTATATGTACTTTGGTTCTCAGGTGTATGTTTGTTTCAGAAATATTATAGATTTCAGAATGTTTTGAACAATGGTTTTTTCTTTCTAGCAACAAGAATATACATGTAAATGAAATAGCTGCTTGTGGCAAAATACTTATTAGTGACACATAGAAAAAATAGATTATTTAGATGATTTTGCAAAAATTTTACCAAGTTAGTTCCTCAATGTAGAATTACTTTTACATGACCTTTCTTTTGAGCATCTATGCGCATGTGTATATGTGTGAGTATGGGTACATGTGTGTGTGTGTGTGTGTGTGTGTGTGTGTGTGTATGTATGTATGTGTGCACACACATGCATGCATATATATTTTTCCTCCAGAGAATATATCTTTGTTTGGGGATAGTGATCACCCAATGTGCGGTGGAAAAATTGTTTCAGTTTTACAAAGTAGTTAAATATTTTCAATAAGTAGTTTCAATAAGTAGTTTCAATATTTTCCAGGGCCTTTGTGAGGTGTGTGTGTGTGTCTCAAGTTTGGCCTCTGAATTCTAATTCTAGCCCCTATTTCATGGGATTATGAATTCCTAGAAGGAAAGTGCCAGGTTTTATTTTTCATTCTCAGTCCCTGATCATAATTCCCATTATCCTGTCTGTGCTTCCGGAAGTTAATAGAACAGTATTAGCTGATTAGCTATTTCTCTACATAGAGCAATGGAAAGATAGTAACTAAATGGACTCAGAGTCAATCATGTTTAAAAACCTGAACCATGTTTGAAGAGAAAAAACTTAAAGCAAGATATAATTGGCTGGGATAGAGAGGGTGTGTACAATATTTAAGAGCTATAGAAACCTGAACAGGAAAGGAAGTGCACTAGGAATGGTTGGGATACTTTCTGGGAAAAGGTGAGGAAAATTGAATTTTCTTAACTTGCTCTTGATTCAATTTTCAGTTTTATCCATACTTTTGCTGATACAGGCACATTTTCAAATGGTTTTGATTTTTTTTGTATATTTTATAACCCAGTGATATATTCAGCATCATAACAGCTCTCCAGGGGCATCTTTTTATGTCAAGGGAAAGTGCTATAAATTATGTGATTGTAATAGCTGATTGGCAGTAAAGCATCTGAAATTGCTGTGTTTATACTGTTGGGAAGTGTACCTGTTAATTTGGGCCTGATGTTGATATTCTTGGGATGTTCTCTTACAGACAACGATTCCATCTTTTTTCTACACTTTTTTTCAGTGCTGTGCACATAACAATGTTTTTAGTAACCTGAATAGAGCTTGGGCTTCCGGTATATAAGAGAGAGTGTGGTGCTGCATGAGGATTGAACATGCATCTTATAGCCCTTTTTCCTGTCTCTCATGCCTAAAAACTTAGAAGTGTGTGTGTGTGTGTGTGTGTGTGTGTGTGTGTGTGTTCGAATGTAGTTGTTCTCAATAAAGTGAATAGCCTTTCTCAATCTAGTTATATTTACAGACTTTCCCCTTAGATTCTCAGAATACTCATGAATTGAAAAATTAGCTCATTTTTTTTCTGAATTATACCTCAGTAACTCAAAAGCCACCCTTAGTCATTCAATAAGAGTTGTCCCTTTGTACTATTTTTGTTTTATGAGGAGTCCAATTAACTTGGAAGGGTATCTTGTATGATACTTATTTACAAGATAATGAGAAACAATGGGTTTCTGTCAGATCAAAAATGTATTTAAATTTTAAATATCAACATTATTCCTAAAAATTCCCTTGAGTGGCCTTTTGCATGGCACTTCTAGATTAACTTTTGAACAACAAAAACAAGTAGTCTTCTCGTTAATAGATCAGTACTGTTGTGAACTCATGGATGATGGGCTATATGCCATAGCAGAAGGAGCCAGACAGAGCATTGGTCAAATCCAAATGCTGTTTATTGTCTTGAGTCATTAACGGTACTGACCCTCAGTTTCCTGGTTGAGAAACGGTGACGATAAAGATAACTCCTAGGACTGTTGCTTATGCTGAGGAGTGTAATGCAGAGTCTTACTAATACTCCCATTATTATACAAAGTCAACTTTTTAAGCAGTAGCAACCAGGCCAGCAAGGGAGGGCAGTTTGGGACAACCAGGCCTGAAGGGGAGGACAGCTTAGGGGATCTAGACCTGCAGGGAAGGGCAATTGGTGGGGACCAGGCCTATAGGGGAGGGCAGTTGGAGGGAACCAGGCCAACAGAGGAGAGCAGTTGGGGGTGACCAGGCCTGCAAGGGAAGACAATTAGGGACAACCAGGCTGTCAGGGGAGGACAGTTAAGAGGCAATTGGGTCAGCAGGGGAGGGCAGTTGAGGGTGACCAGACCTGCAGGAGAGGACAGTTAGGGGTGACCAGACCTGCAGGGGAGGGCAGTTGGGGATGACTATACCTGCAGGGGAGGGCACTTAGGAGTGACCAGATCTGCAGGGGAAGAAAATTAGGGGCAACCAGGTTGGCAGGGGAGGGCAGTGAGGGGCAATCTGGTCAGTAGGGAGGGTAGTTAGGGACACTCAGGCTAGCAAGGGAAGGGAAGTAAGGGGTAACTGGGTCAGCAGGGGAAAGCAGTTGGGGTTGACCAGGCCTGCAGGGGAGGACAGTTAGGGGCGACCAGGATGGCAGGGAAGGGCAGTCAGGTGTCAATCAGGATGGCAGGAGAGCAGTTAGGCATCAATCAGGCTGGCAGGGGAATGGTTAGCAGGTGATCGGGCTGGCAGGCAGAAGTGGTTAGGGGCAATCAGGCAGGCAGGCAAGCAATTGGGAGCCAGCAGTCCTGGATTATGAGAGCAATGTCAGACATCCCTCAAGGGGTCCCAGATTGGAGAGGATGCAGGCTGGGTGAAGGTCACCCCTCCCCCCCCACGCCCGACTCCCATGCCTGAATTTCATTCACCAGCCTTTTGTAGGAGAATTAAAATGCTATTTGGTCCCAGTGAAACTTATCCATTGAGTTGGGAGTCCAGAGTGTGATAAATGGAATGTTTCTGATTGAAGGAATATAAAGTTGAGCTGATTGGAATAAGCATTGGGCTACCAAGGTGCACAATTTGACAGAGTATATTCTTTGTGGTTCCTGTGGCCTCTTTCAGAATTCACCAGCTATGTCGTCTGATCTGCCACCTTGCATCTGGTAAAATTTCTTATAAAATGTCTTGAGCATTGTCAGTGTCTTATAGAATAGCACCATGATCAGGTAAGGACAAGAATATTAGCAAAACCATAGGATGCAGTGGTGTTGGGTGATCAGTTGGAGACAGAAGGCTGAAAAAAAATGTATTCAGGATGTGGAAAGTTTCAGACATTGTGTTCTTGGTTCATTGGTTCAGTTCTGTTCACCTTCTACATGGTCTGCACGCAGCACAGACTGATCATTCCGAACATTTGGGCTTGCGTGCAGGCTGATACTGCTGTCACAGCAAGCACTGATTTCTTAAAAACATCTGCTGCACAGTCCTCAGCCACCAACTTAGGGAACGCAGGCTATTCTGATCTCAGGCATCTCGCTTTTCACAGTTTTGCTGAAGGAACCAGAAGTCAAAACTTACCAGTAGAAAATGAAGCTTGCATGTTAATACCTAACAATATTAGGATCCCATAAACAGAACCTAAAAACTGCACTGTCACTGATGTTTTTGAAGGGTGATCTCGTCTCTCTGCCTCTGAACCTATATCTTATTCCTATATGCAAATACACTCTTATTGTGAGATATAAAACACATTAGCGAACTCTAAAAAATGGATAGATGAATTAATTATCCTGAAGTAAAGCCAGGATAATAGTCACCCAAGTCAAGAAACTGTGTACTTTGATATCTCAGAAAGTTTTCTTGGTTCCTTTTGCAATCTCCTTTTTCTTTCCCTCCTAAAGACAACAATTACTTGTCATTAACTGTGACTACTTTCTTTTTTTTAAGCACCTAAAACCATATTCCAAGACACTAAAATTTGCTTTCCCTTGGTTTTGAACTTTATTTATATGGAATCATATCATATGGGGGTGTTGTATTTGGCTTCTTTGAGTCATTTTCATTTGTGAAATTAATCCATGTTTCATTAGATGCATTTCACTTCCGTTGAGATTCAGTATTCCTATGATTCTTTCACAATTTAGGTGCCTGTTTTATTTTAATAGACATTTCAATAGTTTATTTCTAGTTTGGCTTAGAGCTTCTATTACTTGGTTCTGTTTCTCTAGAGAGCTGTAATAGTGTGTGTGTGTGTGTGTGTGTGTGTGTGTGTGTGTGTGGGTTGGGGGATGTAAGAGATTTTAAGAAATTAGCCAATGTGGTTGCGGAGGCTCATAATTTCAAAATCTGCAGGGCAACCAGAAGGCTGGAGACTCTGAGAAGAGTTAATGTTGCAATGGAGTCTGAATGTGATGTGGAGTCAGAATTACTTCCTTCTTGGGGATCTCAGTATTTTCTCTTAAGGCCTTCAACTGATTATATGAAGGCCACCAATATTATGAGGGTGATCACTTTTAGTGAAAGTTAACTGATTTCAAAGTTAACCAAATCTAAAAAACTAGGGGTCCAGTGCACAAATTCTTGCACTTTGAAAGGAACTGTGGGTTGGTAGGCTGCAGTGAGCACAGGGCCGGGTCTCAGCCCATCCTCCACACCACCAACTGGCCCCTCCCACCAAGGGCCCTGATCCCCTGTCTCTGGCAGTCCTTCTCCTGCCGCTCCCACACACTGATGGTGCTGACCCTGCTCACACCGCTGATGGGGCAGAGTGATTGGAACTGGCACGAACAGTGGGTGCAAGCAATAGCTGCTGCTCTGATTGCCCCTCAGGGGCAGGGGAGGTGGAGAAGCCCTTAGGGGCAGTCAGTGCCGGCAGCTGCTGCTCACACCCACTGATGGTGCTGAGCAACTGGGACCAGTGCCAGGCACTGGCAGCTGGCAGTGAGTGTGAGTGGTGGCTCCAGTGCTGGGCGCAGGTGTGAACAGGACCAGTGCCAACAGTGGGTGTGAGCAGTGGCTCTGGTACCAGCAGCAGGTGTGAGAGGCAGCTGCCTGCCCCATCACCCCTCAGGAGCAGAGGGAGGTAGAGAAGCCCTGAGGGAGATCCAGGCCACCAGCCACTGTTCCCACCTGCTGATGGCACCAAGCAGGTGTGAGCAATTCTGGCTCTGGCATTGGGTGTGAGTGGGGCTGGTGCCAGTAGCAGGTGTGAGGGCCAGGCAGGACCATGGTGCACACGAGCAAAGAATTTTCAGTAACCACCAGAGGCTCAGCTTATGGCAGTGACCGGCACCCCACCCCTGCTCACCTGCTCCACCATCCCGCCACGACCAACACCCATGCTTTCCCATCTGCATGCACCATGTTCCATGCATGCCCCTGGTAATCATAGCGACCATTTGTTCAATTGTTTGGTTGTTCAATTATTCCATCATTTGGTCGATTTGCATATTAGGGTTTTATATATATATATAGATAGTGTAAAAATTATTGTAATTTAATGCAAATATAGATTTGCTATCCACGTCAGCAAGACTCTGTTCTAATTCAATAGTATTTGTTCTTAGATCATTTACTTCCACATAAATAGTAGTATCATCTGTTATGTAGCCCTCCAAACATTCTGTTAATATCTATAATAATAAAAGCATAATATGCTAATTAGACCCGACAGCCAAATGACCTACCAGATGACCTTCTGGATGACCTTCTAGAGAAATTCGGGGCTGCAAGGGCCAAGCCCCTTGCATGAATTTTGTGCACCAGGCTCCTCTAGGATTTATATAATTACATCAAATCTGCAAATAATTTGGAGAGCTTTAATATCTTTCCAAATTTAAGTCTTCGTACTAAAGAACATGGGATACTACCTATTTATTTAGGTATTGCTTTATGTTCTTTTAATGTATTTATTGAAACATTATATTTGTTCAAGAAATATTCTCCATCAACATTATATAAGAAAATATAAGAAAATAAGGTTAGGTCATACATAAAAAATCATATGTGTATGTTTTACCTAGTAGGTGGAAGATGCTAAGAGATTTTTTAAAAATCTTGTTTTTACCTCCATAGTGCCTATTTTTACCTCTATTTTATTGTGCCATTTAGTACTAAATTTTGCATATACTTATTATTAGTATTTGTTGGATTCAATCATATTTGACCATTTAATCTTATTTATTATAGCTTTACTTTAGAGCAAGCTTTTGTTATTTTCTTGTTTCACTTGCTGAAATCTGCATATTTCGGTGATATCTCAAAATTATATTGCTGCTAAAAATGATCTGAAATAATTATTTCAGTATTAAGACTCTACTGATGTTGGGTTTCTGCTCATTCCACAGTGTTTATCTTTCTCCCGAGAAAATTTTTTATTGTTTGTTTTCTTGCTGTGGCTCTTTTAATTCCTTTCCTTCATATCATTTTCTTTCTTTTGTGTTTTGTTTTTGCTATTAGAACCATTTTCATTAAAAATAGTATCCTATATAATAAAGAGGTAATATGCAAATTGACCATCACTCCAACACACAAGATGGCTGCCCCCATGTGGACACAAAATGGGTGCCACAAGATGGCCGGCAGGGGAGAGCAGTTGGGAGGGACCAGGCCTGAAAGGGAGGGAAGTTGGGGGTGACCACGCCTACAGCAGAGGGTAGTTGAGAATGACCAGGCTGGCAAGGGAGGGCAGGTAGGGGTTATCAGGCCAGCAGGGCAGGGCAGTTAGGGGTGACCAGGCTGGCAGGGGAGGACAGTTAGGGGCAATTGGGCCGGCAGCAGATCAGTTAGGTGTTGATCAGGCTGATAGGGGAGTGGTTATGGGCGATCAGGCTGGCAGGCAGAAGCAGTTAGGGGCAATCAGGCTGGCAGGCAGGTAGGCAGGCGAGTGGTTGGGAGCCAGCAGTCCTGAATTGTGAGAGGGATATCTGATTGCCTGTTTAGGTCCAATGATCCCAGTGGAATCAGGCCTAAACAGGCAGTTGGATATCCCTTGAGGGATCCCAGAATGGAGAGGTTTAAGGCTAGGCTGAAGGACACTCCCACCGCTGTGTACAAAATTTGTGTACTGGGCCTCTAGTATACTTATAGGAGCATAAAACACTAAAAGAGTTGAAAAACAATCATCTCAAGTTATTTGTTGGGCAAGGTGATAAATTCTTGATTATAGGGTTTGGATCACCTAACAATATATACCAATTTTGTCATAGACCAGGAACCATATGTAATTGCCATAAGATCAATTTTACAGTTACACCTTATGGAAATTTCAGCTTCTAAGTCAGCATCTGCATATGTGAATTGGTGTTTCATGGGAAGTTATGATATAGCAAGGTAAACTAGCAAATAATGGATAAACACAACATTTACACTTGAGCTTGAGATTCATTTGGAATCCTTGCACATTCTTCTTTATAAATTATGAAACTTGGATATGTTCCTCTATTTAATGATTGAGTGCCACCTTAATTCTTATTTTTAAAATTTTTTAAAACATAAGTTTATTGATTTCAGAGAGGAAGGGAGAGGAAGAGTGAGATATAAACATCAATGATGAGAGAAAATCATTGATCGGCTACCTCTTGCACACCCCATACTGGGGATCAAACCTGCAAACTGGGCATGTACTATGACCAGGAATTGAAGCAATACCTCATTCTTGATTCCTTTTAAAAGGAGATTAGGACCTATAAGGAGAGATACCAGAGATGTATGAGAAGAAATACCATGTGAGGACACTGTGAGAAGATCTGTTGTTAAACCACCCAGCTAGTGGTATTTTGTCAGGGCAACCCTAGCACATAAATCTTGTCCCATCCCTTTTTTCTTTCTTTCTTTGTTTTTTAAATATATATTTTATTGATTTTTCACAGAGAGGAAGGGAGAGGGATAGAAAGTTAGAAACATCGATGAGAGAGAGACATGGATCAGCTGCCTCCTGCACTCCCCCTACTGGGGATGTGCCCGCAACCAATGTACATGCCCTTGGCTAGAATCGAACCTGGGATCTTTCAGTCCACAGGTCGATGCTCTATCCACTGAGCCAAACCGGTTTCGGCTTTTCTTTCTTTTCTATTTTTAAATATTAAATCTACAGTCCTATACCTGAGGATTATCATGGCAAACCATTTGATATTAAAAAGATAATAGCCCAGCTGGTGTGACTCAGTGATTGTCAACCTATGAACCAGGAACTCACTGGTTCGATTCCTGGTCAGGCACATGCTAGGATTGCAGACTCCATACCCAGAAGGGGGAAGTGCAGGAAGCAGCCAATTGATGTTTATTTCTCATTGATATTTCTCTCTCTCTCTCCTCTCTCTCTGAAAGTTAAGTATATATATTATATATATCCCTAATCAGTTTGGCTCAGTGGATAGAATGACGATCTGTGGACTAAAATTTCAATTCCAATCAATGACACATGCCCGGGTTGTGGGCTTGATCCCCAATAGGAGACATGCAATGATTCTCTTTCATTATTGATGTTTTAATTTCTCTGTCCCTCTCCCTTCCTCTCTGAAATCGATAAAAATATATGAAAAAAACACATATTTTAGAAGCAAAAAAAAGAGATAATAAATCGCCTTGAGGACACTCACCATGCCATTTCCCAGTGGCTGCTGTTATAGCTAAAATAGACATATTTAGGGAACAAACGTGAGTGTGGAGTCTGCCTTGTGGCTCTCCTTCCAGAAAAGTTCCCTTTGAAGCCTTAGGAGCCAGGCCTGGTCATTGGTTGTGCTGTCCACAATCTTCCAGTTGGTACATTGGGATAGTTCTAATAATTCTTAGCATGACCCCTTCCATAATTAATGCTTCAGTTGTTTTCAATGTTTCAATGCCAAAACAATAAAATAAAAGCTCACATGCAGTGTCAGATCTCCACATTCTAACACAAATTAGATGTTTTTCAGTAATTTACATGGAATTAATTCCATCCCAGGCTTCTGGTAAAAATTAGAAGCCATTTAAAGGCTGAGCTCTGGTGGTTTATGTGTCACTAGACTCCCTCTATGGAACCATTTGCTTGTAAATCTTTGTAGTCCATTTACATTCAATATGCCTTTGGTCTCTTGATGGCTCCAGTGGTTCTTAATTGCATTTCTCCTATGCAGTCCCGGTGGTAGGTTTCTCTCAGCTAACAACTAGTAGTGAAATGCTGTCATGGCAAAAAAACCAGCCTCGCTTTAATTATTAATAGCAATAGTAACGTTTTTCTAGCTTCTCCCAAGAAAACACGAAAGCACATTACTTGATTAATTAACAGATCATTTCGCTAAATGAAGTGTAGTTATATTTAGTCAGGTTTGTTCTTTGAAATTTCAGTTCTGATTTATTTCTGTGTTATTAACCTCAGGGGCTCTGGGCCAAGTTAATCACATTCTTTAGTTTCTGAACTTCTAGTATCGATCTGCCAAACTTGTGCATTTTAATTGTTTGTTTGCTTAATTATTATTTACTAGAGGACCGGTGCACGAATTAGTGAACCGGTCGGGTCCCTTGGCCTGGCCTGTGGGAAACATCTGCCCCCCCTGGTGGTCAGTGCATGTCATTGTGTCAGGTTAACTGGCCGACTGTCTGCCCCTTGGTGGTCAGTGCACATCATAGTGAGCAGTTGAGGAGCCTTAACATATCATTAGCATATTACACTCTCATTGGTTGAACAGATTACTGGACACTTAGCATATTAGGCTTTTATTATATAGGACTAGGGGCAGAGTGCATGGATTCGTGCACCTTGAAAGGAACTGTGGGCATGAGGCTATGGTGGGCACAGGAGCAGGTCTCAGCCCATCCTCCATGCCCCTGCCCAGCTCCTCCCACCATGGTCCCTAGTTTCCTGTCTGCCAGCAGCCCAGCTCCTGCTGCTACTGCTCCCACTCATTGACAGTGTTGGCCCCACTCACACCCACTGATGGCATGGAGTGTTTGGGGTTGGTGCCAGCAGCAGGTGTGAGCAGAGCTGGTGCCATTGGTGAGTGCAAGCAGTGGCTATTACCCTGATCACCCCTCAGGAGCAGGGGAAGGTGAAGAAGCCCTCTGGTGCAATTGGGGCCCGCAGCCACCACTTAACCTGCTGATGGTGCCAAGTTATCAGGGCGGGTGCCAGGAGCCAGAAATGGGTACTAGTGGTGGCTCCAGCACTGGCCAGGGGTATGAGTGGGACCATTGGTCCACTGCTGGCTACAGGTACAAGAGGTGGCTGCTGGTCCCAATTGCCCCTTAGGAACAGAGAGAGGTGGAGAAGCCCCGAGGGGCAATTGGGGTTGGCAGCTGCCACTTGCACCCAATGACAACACTGAGCAATTGGGGTTGGTGCTGGGCACCAGCAGCAGGTGTGAGCCACAGGTCTGGTGCTGGCCATGGGTGTGAGCACCGGCCAGGACCATGGCATGCAGGTGCAAGAAATTTACAATAACCACCAGATGCTTGCCCCAATGATAGCGAATGGCACCCCGCCTTGGTCTGATGTCCCTGCTCACCTGTTTCACCACCCCATTATGGCCAACTCCTGCCATGTTCTGCATATGCCCCCTGGTGGTCAGCACATGTCATATCGACTGGTTGTTGGGTTGTTGGGTTGTTTGGTTGTTCTGTCGTTCAGTGTATTTGCATATTAGGTTTTATTTATATAGATTCCCACTTGTCACTCTTATCACTCTTCCTTCTTTTGCGATATTTCAAAGATGATTGAAAATATTTTTCTGCTTTATTGAGATATAATTTACATATAGCATCTTATAATTTAATGCATACAATATGGTGATTTTACATATGTATATATTGCAAAATGATTACTACAATAAAATTAGTACACCCATCAGCTCTCCTATTAATATTTTCTTGTGATAAGAACTTTTAAAATCTACTCTTTTAGCAACTTTCAAATATGCAATACAGCATTGTTCACTATAGTCACCATGCTGTATATTACACCCCCAGAAGTTACTTGTCTAATAATTGGAAGTTTATCTATTTTCACAACCTTCCTCCCATTTCCACCCACCCCTGTCTCTGGCAACCAACAATCTGTTCTGTTGTATTTTAGTTTTTCTTCTCATAAAACATGTACACATCTTTTCTTTTTTTTTTTTTTTACAACTGCTATGCATTTTATGTGTTCTTCTTTTCCCCCAACACTAAGTTTTTAGGACTATTCTTTCCTTCCTTTTTTAAATGAATAAAATAGTTTATAATTCCTCATTTGAAAAACAATTACCAACAATAAAACCTCAATGGCATGTTATGTTCACTTCTCATCTACGGCTGCCTCCAATTAAGCAAACAATGCTGCATATGTATGAATGGGTATGCAATTTAATGACAGATTAGTGCAGGAACGTACTACATATGGAACACTAGATCTCCAGAGCCCATTTGAATATTCATTAGAAGAGAGAAACCTATTTCTGATTAAGAGTGAAAATGTGATTGGAAAAAAAGGATACCACAGGCCAATCAAAATAATTAAATGTCCTTCCTCTTTAAGTAGCTGATTGGACTTGACTTGTGTGCTTCTAGTGCAGAGTAGAATAGGTAAGCACCGGATATAAAATTCAGTCCACTGTTTCACCGAAGACAGTAAGTAGAAACAGGGCAGCCAAGGTAACCTGGGAGTGTAGTTAGTGCTCACAGAGAGGGGGTATGGTTTGAGGCTAGTAGAAATTACAACATTGCTTCTAATTTTCAGAAGATGCAGGACATGCGAAGCTTAACTCAGAAGCAGCATATCTCAAATATTTATTTTTATCTTTCTAGAATAAATAGTCAATGGTATAGGTGAGGTCATTTGACTCAATTAAAATTGCCCATATATCTATGTATTTATATGAAATCTATATAATAAAATGAGGATTATCTTTTTATAAATTTTGGGTTACTTCAAATTATTAATATAACTTGATAATAAGAGTGCTTGTCTTGATTTTAGATATCCCAAGAATAGCTGGAAGAGAAAGAAGAGAGAAAGAGACAAATTACCAACAATATTTTATCAAATGGGTTATGTGAGAGAATTAATGCATGTGTCTAATCATCAGTATACTCATATATAATCCAGTGAATTCTCTCTCTGTAGTACAGTGTGATTGACTAGAGCAGGTGTTGGCCTATTAGTGTGGGGGTCAAATTTGACCTGCTGCCTATACATTTGGAAAGAAAATTTTATTGGCATGCAGTAACATTTGTTTGCTTACATCTGCTTTTCTGATAAATTTTCAGAGGTGAATAGTTGTGACAGACCAATTGGCTCTCAAAACCTGAAATATTTATTTGGCCATTTACAAGTTTGACACCTCTTTGACTAGATAATGCCATCAGGTCAAGTGTCACAGGTGAGCATAAACTCATGTAAAGATGACTGGGTAGAGATAAAACTTAGAAGACAGTTAAGCTTAGCTTTAATCATCCTGCTGAGGGTGAGAATTTAAAAGCCAGAGAAAATAAAAGTAGACTGACATTGGTCTTGACTTGATGTAAAGAAAAGTAAATCCAACATAGGTCTTTAGACTTGAAATCTGTAAAGATAATGAGCAAAGTTGAATCCTGTAGATTTCATACATGAGTTGATAGCCTCTTCCGGTCTTCATAATTCAGTTATTGAAATGACAAGTTGAGTCTAGAAGCACTTTGCTCTTGAATACATCTCATAATTTTAGGTGCTTGCAGTACAGGCACAAAGTTGATGCACAGATAGATCAGTTTATTTGCTAGCACAAGTTGAAGATGAGCAAGATTACCCCTTGACATTTACTTTTTCACTTTGTATTCATTATTTCTGCATGCAGGGTGGGCTGGTAACTGATTATTTACAAAGGGGAAAATGGCATGGTTACTTCTTCTAGGGCAGTGGTCAGCAAACCCATTAGTCAACAGAGCCAAATATCAACAGTACAACGATTGACATTTCTTTTGAGAGCCAAATTTTTTAAACTTAAACTTCTTCTAATGCCACTTCTTCAAAGTAGACTCACCCAGGCCATGGTATTTTGTGGAAGAGCCACACTCAAGGTGGCAAAGAGCCTCATGTGGCTCTCGAGCCGTGATTTGCTGCCCACAGTTCTAGTGAAAATGGTGGCTCTCAGCTGGGGGTGGGAGTTTGGTGGGGAAATATTCTTAAAGAAAGACATCAATATCTTTAGCAGGAAGGTTTATCTTTCTGTCTTTAAAAACAAACTAACAAACAATAGCAATAACAAACATTTGGAGACATTTTGTAAAATCTTCTGAGCTTTTAATGATCTCTTAACCAAAACCTTTAGGTCAAAAACTTAACTTGTTTCAAACACTGACTGCTTTTTGATTTGAGGTCACATAAAGAGAAATTTGCATGACTCAAACATATGAAATGTAATCATAAGCCTGAATGTACATGTATCAATAGCATATATTAACTGTTCCCATGTGGTTGGGACTATGAGCATAGCTCTTACCATCATAATTAGCTAAATATTAATAATAATATAAAAGAAGTACAAGGGAGGCCAAATATTATAAACAAGGCCATCTAGGTTGCTTCACCAGCAAGCTGCAATTTCACACTCCCCAAGGAATCCCTTGTCCATTCCCTGTAGATCACCGGAGGAGTGGACTGAACAAAGGGGAAAACGAGAGCATGAGCAGTAAGTCAGGGTAACATAGGGAAGGTGCTTGGCAGTCTAACCTGGAGCAAAGAGCATTGGCTAGGGGTGTTGGAGCCACTGTAAGGTACGATATTTGGGAATACATAACCCTTCTTTTTTTATTGATTTTTTACAGAGAGAAAGGGAGAGGGATAGAAAGTTAGAAACATAGATGTGAGAAAGACATCAATCAGCTGCCTCTTGCATGCCCCCTACTGGGGATGTGCCCGCAACCAAGTACATGCCCTTGACCGGAATCAAACCTGGGGACCCTTCAGTCCGTAGACCAACGCTCTATCCACTGAGCCAAACCGGTTTCGGCTACATAACCCCTCTTATTTATGTATTCGGTAATTCATAATCCCCTTTTATTTAGGAATAAGACAAAAGAATTCTCTCTCTTGTTCCTCTGGCTCTGCTCTTGCTTCTTTGCACGTGGCCTTAGAAGCAGCATGGTCCACAACTGTGCGGACCTCACACATAAATGAGTACATATGGGAACACAAACTGAGCTAGCCTGATGCTGGACTTGACTGTTCAAATATGAAATGGAAACTCTGGGCAATGGCTTTAATCCCAGCTCTGCTGAAGACACAGCTGGATTTCTTCCTCGGTGAGACAGAGGGAAAGGAAACCTTGGCAATTCAGGGGTTCAATTCCACACAAATAAATGCCACTCATCCTCCTGTGTGAGTCTCAGAACATTCCTTCCTGATGACATCGTGAGAAGCCCACATCTACCAGCAATAGGTGGGGACAAGGGGAGCTCCCCACTGATAACAGAAGGATAGTGCTCAGAAGGAGTTCTACATTCATTTTGGGATAAAAGTCCTTAAAAGTCTCTTCGATCAAGTGAAATCGGCAGACCCTTAATTAGATGTCGAATGTCAAATGTCACATTTTACATTGACATGCTGGTTTTTAATATTTTAAAATGGCATTTTTAAAAGAACATGTAAGTGAATGAAATATTTTCAGAAGGAAAGAATCCAACTGTGTACTGGTATTACAATGGTTGTGAGTATTTATTCTACATGGATTAACATTGGAAACTAATGTTAAAGGCAGAAAAAATAAATGTCTTAAAAATGCCTCAACTCTAACTAGAAATCTCATGGACAGAATCTAATTGACAACCTTGCCCATCTAAGCTGTAGAAAACCTCTTGTTGAAAGGTTCATAACAATAAGATATTATGTGAAAATGGAGAGAAATTTCTGTTCTGTTTTACATTTATGTCTACGTGATAGTTTGAAATCTTGATTAGGTTTATAGCATTAATTAGAAATATGTATAGTGATGCTGTTATTATTTTGAATGTAGAAAGCACTACTTCTAAATTGAAAATGTTTTATAATATTCCTTAATTTTATTTAACACAATAATCCCAAACGTTTTTTTATTTAAAAAAATGTAGTTTGTTTGATAACAGTAAAAGTAGGGGAGAATCAATTAGAACGGAAAGATGGGAAAAATGAGGGTCCTCTATTTCTGCTTTTGACATTGGTGCTGGTATAAGAAATGATACAGCCGAAACCAGTTTGGCTCAGTGGATAGAGCATCGGCCTGGGGACTGAAAGGTCCCAGGTTCGATTCCGGTCAAGGGCATGTACATTGGTTGCGGGCACATCCCCAGTAGGGGGCGTGCAGGAGGCAGCTGATTGATGTCTCTCTCTCATCCATGTTTCTGGCTTTCTATCCCTTCCCCTTCCTCTCTGTGAAAAATCAATAAAATATATATATAAAAAAAAGAAATGATACAAATATAAACTAGGCCAATAGCATGGAATAAGGAAGCTTTTCCAATCATTGTTGCTGTGGTTCAGTACTCACTGAGGAAGCTGTACCTGGAAGTGAGACTGGACTTCCTAAATTTAAACAATAAAACCGGGGCTCCCGTGTCACTCTAATTAACTTGATCAGATCCATGGGGACTTTAGGCATCATTTAGGTCCAGCACCCGGTGCAGCACTGCAGTTGGAACTCAACTGTGCTGATACCTTGGCAACACTACTTGCAACATACATAGACTGCAGGAGCAAGAGCCATAATGCGTTCCCAGGGGGGTATTTTTTTTTTCTAGTAGTCATCTTCAATTTTCAAACCAAAGTCATTCTTTACCCAGAAACAATCCCATAGGTGATTGCAGCCAAGGACCTCCTTTACTGCTCATTAGCATGTCAGGATCCTCAGTAACAGGGAACCGTTTTCAGCCATGACTGAATAGCTAGATTTCCTTTGCAGGGCTAACTTCAGTTTCTTAGGCCCCTTCGAGTCCAGGATATATATATTTTTAATATATTTTATTGATTTTTCACAGAGAGAAAGGGAGAGGGACAGAGACCTAGAAACATCCATGAGAGAGAAATATTGATGAGGTGCCTCCTGCACACCCCCTACTGGGGATGTGCCCGCAACCAAGGTACATGCCTTGACCAGAATCAAACCTGGGACCTTTCAGTCTGAAGGCTGATGCTCTATTCACTAAGCCAAACTGATTTTGGCAGTTCAGATCTTAATGGATCTTTTTTTTTTTTTAATTTCCACTTTGATTCCTTGTGTTTTCTTATAAAGCAGTTTTATAAATAGGACGTTACCAAAGATACCTCCCCCCCCAAAAAAAAGCAAGTTGACAATGCTCTAGAATAAAATTTCAACATCATTTTCAAGTTATCAGAGTTTATTAATAAGACATTCCTGATTTCCTTTTTTTTTTTTATCATCACCTAGATGAAAAAAGCGTGCAGTAAAGCTTTTCTGAAGAATAGTGTAAACGTTTACATGGACCCTATGCTGATGGCCCAGGATTTGTTTTCCCTGCCTGTGTGGACACATTCACCCTCATAGTTAATGGGGCCAGACAAAGACTTGATTCCCGGGAAAGCTTTAACTGTGCTTTCTTGGGCAAGATAATAGACTTTTCTGAATCCGTTTTCTTATTTATGGGAATACCGAAAGGCTTAAATAAGACAATACATGGGCATGACTAGAGCATTTGACAGCAGTAGGGGCTGAGGACCACAGGGAAAATGTCCTTTCTGAATTTGAAAGCCAGGGAAGATTTCTCATAATGGGGGATACAAGGAAGACAGAAGCCAAAATGAAAAACTGGGCAGTCTTCCCTTTTTTGGAATAATATTATAAATGTTCACAGATGAGTGATGCAGCTCAGATGAGCAGGATTCAAAATTGAGCACATAGTAAAGAGAGAGTCAGGCATTGTGCCTGGAAGAGCTAGAAGCAGAAAAGGCAAAGAAATTCAGAATGAGCCCGAGGTATCAGAATCACTGAAGGAGGGCATATTTTCTAAAATCAGTGACTCTAGGATGGGAAGGTTACCTGTGATGTTAAGGACACGTGCAAGAGTAACACTTTGTGTGATTCCATTTCCATAGCAAATTATCCTTTTAACATGGTGTTGTTCTTCATTTAATTAAGTTACATTTTCCAAGCCAGCTTGCAAATGGAGAAATATCATCTATTCATTCTGGCCTACTTTCCTGCGTGTGTGAGTGACAGGTTGTAATAATTAGGCTGTTAACTAAACAAGGTTCGGAGTAGTGATGTGTCATTAATAACTCAAAATCCTCATAGGGATTTGTAAGCCTTTCCCGACTCTGAGCTGCATATTCCTGGGGAATATTTCATCCCTTGTGAAGTGCATATTATTGATGAGTTGGAACAAAACACAAACTCAAACCGATGCCTCTGATTTGTGATTTCTCTTCTTTGTGTGGTTTCCTTTCACCCTGCTGCTGCCACATGTGTGCCTTCCGCATATTCCCACGTCCTGATATTGTGTTAGAGGTAAAAGCAATCGCAAACCTTATCATAAATTCAATGAATCTCATCATTGGCAACACTCTCGAGGGCATCGAGGTCAATATTTCAGCCGAAGAAGAGATTTTTTTTTTGTCTTGCATTCTTCAGAAGTGGGGAGAGTTGTTTATCTCCCCCTGCATGCCTAAAGTTATGAATTCTTTGCTCCCTCATACTTTGGATTCGTCTCCCTGTTAGATGTTTCTCTGACTTAATGTAAAGTCCAAATCTATTTCTCCACAGCTACTACCTCAATCCTCATTCTGCTCTCTGAAGCTACAAAGAACAAATCAAATGCCTTTTTCTCTGTAGATTTTTCTCAATTTCAAGAAGTCATCTCTTGATTTTCTATCTTAACCTACTCCTTGCCTAGATAGATGTGGTTCCCCAAAACTTTCTTTTCATACATGTTTTTTTAGTAAAAATATATGGTACAATTGAAATCCTCTATCATTCTCTTATGTCTTCTGGGTTTTATATCATAGTTTATGTTTTTCTTAAAATACCATACCCAGAATAAAGCATTATGATCCTTTTTTTTTCTGAATTTCTTAGCATTGAACACAAGTATCTGCTCTCTTGTTATTGAATATATACTTGTATTATGATCTAAGATTCCATTCTTTGGGCCAGAATATCAAATTGTTGCTGCACATTGAATTTAAATCCAACAACTCTTATATATCCCCCTCTTATAGACTTCTATTTAGTCACATGTCTCTCACCTTGACCTTGAGTACTTGGAGCACTGTAGATAGTGTTTTGTTCTTATTTAATATTTAGAAAATATTCTGAAATTGATTAAGACATCAGAGATATATTCATCATTAATTTATAAAATTATGAATACTTTTATTACCATGATTCCCCAAAAAGGTACCCTACAAAAATCGCACTTCGAAAATATACTGTTTACATATTCTCACTGAAAGGGCTATGGTTCTTTCCTAAGAGAGGATTAATGCCACACCCTACCAAAGGAGCTACTTAACTAGAAATGTCACCCTTGAATTAAAGAACATTTAACCTAATTTGTCTTTCTTTTGTTAACTGTAAATTCATGGTCAGTGGGACTGATAGTGTGTTTTGCAATTAATTCTGCTTAATTCTTACCTGCTTTAACATCACCTGCTGTGCTAGTCTGTAGAGATTTAGAGAAAGCTTCTACATTAAGCAATCCTGATGTTTCTAGTGTTTAGAAGTCTAATGCATTTCGGCTACATATATCCACAGATGTCTGGTGAAAATTTATCGATCTGTGGTAAGTTGGTACAGGGAGAAATAGATCCTTACCAATGTATTATAGACTTGAATTATTTTTTTTAATCACATCTTCCATCATTAGAACTGCAACCTGCCACAGTGGTGCTCTGTAGTTAATGACCTAATTTTTATGAGATTCTTTAAAAATTTTTCTTTTTTTCCATGTGTTTGTTTATTGCCTTACATAAAATTATATGAGCTATAGATAAGATTAAGAATGGTGAACAGAATAATGAACAGCATGCACACCAATCTGGGACTTTTAAATGGTGAATACATTGGGTGAGGAATCTAGCAAAGAAGACAGGTTATGGTGGGGCATCCTGACAATGGTGAAATTTTTATTTCAAAAAGTTCTATAGCATGGACTTTTCTTTTTTTAATATGCTATTCAGTAAATGATCCTCAGCATTCCCGTAACTCTTGTGATATAGCATAGCAACTCTGGCACGATACAAACAATTTGGCCAAGGCTTTGACTATCAGAGAGCACCTATTAAAGAGAAAAACTCATAACAGCAGGGTTATTTGAGGCAAAATATCATCAACACCCTCCTAATAAGACAAATAGCCAGGATCTAGAGATGATTGCTTGAGATATTATTTCAAAAATATGTGTAGTGTCTCTTGTAAGAAGATCCTACTGTTTATCCTCTTTCTCCACAGCCCAGACATTTTGACAAACATCTTGGCCATGTTGCATGTCTTTAAATTTTTTTTCTTTATTGATTAAAGTATTACATATATGTCTTTATTGCCCCTTGCTTTCCATCTCCCACTCATGCCCTCACCTTCCTGGTGTCTGTGTCCATTGGTTAGGCTTATACGCATGCATACAAGTCCTTTGGTTGATATCTCCACACCTCTTTCCAACTTTCCCTCTGAGTTTTGATGGTCTGACAGATGCTTCTCTGTCTTTGGATCTGTTTTTGTTTACCAGTTTATGTTCATTATATTTCACAAATGAGTGAGATCATGTCATATTTATCTTTCTCTGACTGGCTTATTTTGCTTAGCATAATGCTCCCCAGTTCCATCCATGCTGTTGCAAATGATAAGAATTCCTTCTTTTTTTACTGTAGTATAATATTCCATTAGATGCACCACAGTTTTTAATCCACTCGTCTGCTGATGGGCACTTAGGCATGTCTTGTTCAGTAGAATGTGTGTGCACTATTAAGTGGAAACTCTTTGCGCCTTTCTGTGACTTTCTCTCTTTTTCTACTGTAAAGATCAATATGTTTCCAAATAGTGGGGTCCCAGAATAAATAGAATGAACCTTTGTTGACTCTGTGTTGGATGTAAATGTAATCATGAAATGAACCATGGTTGCTATAAACTATGTGGGCTATAGGTGCTTCGCCATATAGTCAACTTTCAGTGTTCAGAGCTATGCATCATAGCAAAAGCACATTCTTTATCCTATATAATAAAAGATGATATGCAAATCGACCTAACAATGGAACAATAGGTCACTATGATGCCCACTGACCACCAGGGGGCAGACCTTCTCCTTGGTGGTCAGTGCGCTGCTATAGGGGGAGCACCGCTCAGCCACAAGCTGGGCTGAAGGCTGGCAGGCGCCGCACCGCCTCCTCGGCAGTACTAAGGATGTCCGACTGATGGCTTAGGCCCTCTCCCTACAGTCTAAGCCATCAGTCAGACATCTCCCAAGGGCTCCCAGACTCTGAAAGGGTGCAGGCCGGACTGGGGAAATCCGGCCATGCTGAATGCACGGATGTCGTACACCAGGCCTCTAGTATTAAATAACTGCAATTGCTAATAGTGAGTCTTACATAACATAAATATTTTCCAAATAAGTATTTTGGAAATGGATTCATGGAATAATAGTGATAGTTTTGCCGAAACCGGTTTGGCTCAGTGGATAGAGTGTCGGCCTGTGGACTGAAAGGTCCCAGGTTCGATTCAGGTCAAGGGCATGTATCTTGGTTGTGGGCGCATCCCCAGTAGGAGGCGTGCAGGAGGCAGCTGATTGATGTCTCTCTCTCATGGATATTTCTAACTCTCTATCCCTCACCCTTTCTCTCTGTAAAAAAAAAAAAAAATCAATAAGATATATTTTAAAAATAGTGATAGTTTGAGATCTAATATGTATTTTAATTAAAATAGCACAAAACATATTCTTGGAAAACTGATAGAAAAACATAAAATTAAATTGCCTTTTACATAGTAAAAATAATTCAATGATTCCATTTCTAAATTATAAGAAGATATATGTAATGGCTTGATGGTTTACCAAAATATATCCATCCATGTTCTAATCCCTGGAACCCTGAATATTACCTAAGATGGCAAAAAGTAAATATGACTTTCTATGGCAAAAAATGGGGTTACATTAAAAATCTTACCAGAAAGTATTTATCCTGGATTATCTATTTGGACCTTTAATACACTCATGTTTCCCTTTATTATAGAGGCAGAGGGAATTTTGAAATAGACATTCAGGGAAGAATATTATGCAGAAAAATATAGCCATAAGTCAAGAATTTTTACTGGCACCAGAAGCCGGGAGGTTAAAGGAAAGCAGTCTCTCCCAGAGCTTCTGAAGGAAGCACAGCTGATGACAACATAATTTTGGAATTCTGGCCTCCACAACTGGAAGAAAATACATTTCTGTTGTTTAAGCCACCAAGTTTGACATAATTTGTTATGGCAGTCATAGGAAACTAATACTATATATATAATAGACCAGCATTTCTGGGAAACTCTGTAAAGATCCAAGATAACAGGTCTAGAGATTCTGGTTCAAGTAAATCCACAATAAAACCCATATTTGTCTATTTTTAATAATTTGCTTAAGGGATGTGAATACTATAAATCTGAGGATCTTTTTGTTCGGACCATCTGGAACAGATAACATACAAACAGATGCTCAGTGGTGCATACTGACTATTTAGTAGTTTGTGGGTAAACATCACCAGTTCCATGTCTCCAGTGATCTGGCGTGCAACTTTCTAGTGTATCTAAATATTTCTTAATTCTGAACTATCACATAATTTTTAAACGGAAATGCATTTACTATTTTAAAATCAATTTTATAAGAAAAATATAATCAGGAGTCCTCGCATCCCCAGAAAAAGGTGACTCATCATCTCTCATTGAATACCAGGGTTTTATAGTATACAGTGACCATCTCTCAAAATGGCTTTAATTTATTAATAAGATGATACAGTCTTAAAAACACCTAAAATGATCAACTACTATAAACTTTTCTGTTTCAAATCACATGAGAGTGGAAGAATCCTATTCTTATCTGAAAGACCTCAGCTGAATGAACCATTTTGATACAGAGAAACAGTTTTGATTTTTCAGCTGTGATTCAGAGTTTCAGATAAAGGGGTTTTTAGACCCAAAATTCCACATTTTTTTAACTTATAGTTTCCAGTGAAATGGGATCCCAACTCTCATTTCTTAGCCCAAACCTAAGAGCCCAAATGTTTTTCAAAGAGCTGCTTTGCTTTGTTCCAAACAAAACAAAGCTTTATTTAAAGTTTATCCAAACTCCACTCCTCTACCAAGTCATACCTGATGTCTTCCTTTTTTGGTGAAACACATTATGATTTCCTTGGGAAGTTATTCCTCTCTGTGGCAGCCATTTAATGATCCTAACCTTTGTGGACTCCAGATTGGTTCTTGTTGGTGTTTGGCCATTAGAATTTATTAGTTTGAGAAATGCTGGGAAAGAAGAACATGAGTTCAGAAGACAATATACTTGTTGTGGAATGAAGTGGTCTAATGGGGATCATGAGGAGGGAATTTGAGCTGGACATTAAGTATGTGTATTGAATATATACAGGAAGAGACATTAGAAACAGCATTTCAGTCAGGTCAACAGTATGAATCAAGGCAAAATGGTACGACATTCAGCTCTTCAGTAATTCACAAGAAACATCTGCTTCCACTAACTCAGCCCTTCTGGACCGATGCAGTCATTTCGTAAACCTGGTTTCTTTCGTCCACTAAATCCACCTACAGTATATAAACCAATTAGCAGATAGTTTTATTTTGGATGAAAAACCTGTATCTTATTTCTCTTCTTTATAAAAGTCCCCATTGATTCCTGCTATGCTTAAAATTCAAAGTCCTTCCAGGGGCTCTAAGGCTTTATTAATCTAGTCTTTGCTTTTGCTCTTATGTCCAGCCACACAGACATTCTTTCTATGTTTTTTTTTCATCATCAGCCTATGATACTTTCTCCATATTGTTTTCTCTGCCTGTATAAGGGGAGAGGGAATGGAGTGAGAGTAGAATTTGAAGTAAATAAGAGGCTATATAATCATATATTTGACTTTATGTCATAAATATAGACAAGATGCATGTGGGAAAATTTTTTACATGTAGCTATCAAAAATATTATCCTAAAATTCGTACAAGATGCTTCTTTAATTTAGGGAAATTCAATTTCAACAAGGAGATTCTCAAAGCGAGTGTTGCTGTTCAGTGATACGAGTTCCTTTTGTATTTGCTCCCTCTTTACCTCCTTTCATTTAAATTACCTTGAAAGGGCAACACCATCACCATCTAGAGTCAGAGCTTTCCTTGGTAATATGAATGTTGTACAATGATGGGATTGTGATGAATATATACAAAATTGTCTGTTCGCAATTGTGTGGTTCTACAAATGATGTATTAGACTTTTATTGCTAGACTCATTGAAAGCCCATAAATTTGCATATATTTTTATAAATGTGACCTAATTAAAAAGTGAGCTGAATTTTATTAAAATCTATGTTCCAGGGCCTCATTCAATTAATGTAAGCTTAGCTGGCTGTCTTTCATGATTCACTGAAGGGTTTGTTTCTACAAGCTGATGTATTTATTACCTATTTTCACTCCAGTCTTTCTGACTGCTTTATACAATGTCTATAAATTTTCTTCCCTTGCTAGTTATTAGTTCGTTTACCCTCATACTAATGGGATCCCACATCTACCACCACCACAACAGGCTTTCACATATATCCTATCTAATAAAAGGGTAATATGCAAATTAACCATCACTCCATCACAACGATGGCAGCACCCATAGCCATAAGATGATGGTGGCCAATCCTCTCAGACCCACTTGAGTCCCCCAGTCCCAAGGGGGCAGCTTCTGAGAGTAGGCAGTGTGAGCGGCCTGGACCGGGTACAGAATACTTTGTTGTCACCCCAGCAATGAGGCAAGCATTCTGCACCTAGCCGTGGATGGGCCTCTGGGCCAGGGAGAGCCCCTGGGCACTGGGCATGGAGCATCCAGGCCTCACAGAGAACTACTGGTGCATAGATTCATGTACAGGGCTACTAGTTACTATATACAGTGGTACCTTGAGATATGAGTTTAATTCGTTCCGTAACCTTGAGGCGTGGGAAACTATGAGACGCTCAAGTCGCTGTAAACTGGTGGGTCGTGTGCAGCCAGCCAATCCGCGCGATTACTCCCATCTCAACTATTGCTCATAATTGAAAGAGGAAATTGCTCGCTCGAGGGCTCGTATCTCAAAAATCTCGTATGTTAGGGCACTTGTATCTTGAGGTACCACTGTATTTAGGTAAATGATCCATTATAGTATGGTTTTCTGGAGTTAATGTTTATGTCTCCTAAAATTCATATTTAAGCCCTAATCCCCATTGTGATGATATTTTGGAGGTCTTTGAGAAGTAGTTTAGATGAGCTCATAAGGGTAGTCCCATGTATTTCAAGATAAGGAAGAAAAACCAAAGTTCACACCCTCCCCACCTTGTGAAACAATTGCAAGAAGCTGTCGGTCGACACACCAGGAAGAGGATATCCCATCCTCCAGAACTGTGGGGAATGTTCTATATAGTACACTGGTACCTCGAGATATGAGTTTAATTTGTTCTGTAACCTTGAGGCGTGGGAAACTATGAGACGCTCGAGTCTCAGTAAACTGGTGGGTCGTGTGCAGCCGGCCGATCCACGCGATTACTCCTATCTCAAATGTTGCTCGTATTTCAAAGCAAAAAATCCCTCGCTCGATGGCTCGTATCTCAAAAATCTCATATGTTAGGGCACTTGTATCTCGAGGTACCACTGTATTTCATAATGGCAGCCCAAGCTGAGCAAAACAACTCATATTTATACCAATGGATATGATTAAGTACACAGTACAGAAGTTCAAACATTTCCCATCTTGATTTATATTAGTATTCTTCATCCTAGAACTTTAAACTTTCCCTTTCTCATGGACTCTATTCTGATATGTTTATTTTATTTTTTAAATCTTGTTGAAAGTATTACATATTTCTCCCTTTCCCCCCCCATTGACCCCGCTAGCTTGCCCTAACCTCCCATCCCAGACCTTGACCATTCTATTGTCTATATCCATGATTAATGCATTTAGATTTAGAAATTTCAGGTCTACCAATATTTATAATATTTATTACTGTGCTTCTTAACTTATAGGGTTTTTTCATTAAAAAATATGCTTGTTCATTTCCTTTTAAATATGCTTATTCATTTCCTTTTAAACTGTAGCTCTACATCTTCATGTTTGCTTACATATAGATATAGATGGAAGGACATGATGATGGCAATAATTCATAGGAAATATCACTTCCTATAGAAAATATCACTGGCTTTAAATGCCTATCTAATTCTTCCTCCACCTCTCAATACTAGTAAATACCTTCAGATTTTTCAACTTCATGTTATAGAGAGCAGATTATGTTGTTTAAAAATTATATATAGTAATCTTTGTATATAGTAATCTTAATGACAATAGCATTAGGATAAATTATGTTTATCATTATAAATATAGATGTACTAAGGATCAACAGAAAATAAAACTACCACTGGTGTCATTTTTGTGGTAATTATATTTTTCCATATATAAACAACTCACGTATACCTTACACTATTATTTGTCTAAAATAGTTGGCAGTTGAATATAATGTGAGAGAAAATTAAATCATACTTATTCCAAGAATATACTTGAAGTTTGTAGTTCTGACAGGCTAGCACAAAACATATTCATGACCAGAGTGGGAAGTCAAAATCATTCCTAAAAAACAGATTGTTTGATTCAGACTCAATGATTAAGCCTATTTAAAATTTGTACTTAATTGAGGCACAGATATCCTGACCCTGAATTCTGTCTGTTTTCTAAAGAAATTATTTATTTCTTTTAAGCAGTCTTACCCACTACTATACATAATAAGACACTATGGCAAACATGTAATGGAATTTGCTTTCAATGTATTCTTAAAAAATGTCTTTTGTAATAGCATCTAAGAGCTGTGAAGGAGTTCAAGAATTTTTCAGTCATAGGATTATGCATTATTTTTTTTAAAAATTGCATTCAATCAAATTTGCGGTATATAAATTCAATGGGTATTGACAAATCCATAGATCTTTATATTCATCACAACACTCAAAATGGAGAATAATTCTGACACCCAAAGAATTTATCTTCTTCCCTTTTGTGATCAATCTAATACCAGATGCCCAGTTCCTGGCAACCAGTGATCTATACTCTATTCCTATATGTTTGCCTTTTATGAAATGTCATATAAATGAAGTCATACAATATGTAATACTTTATTAGCAAAATGTAGTTGGGGACAAATATTTTTTCCCCCATTGACTCTCTCTGCCCCCCTCCTATCCTCTCTCTAGGCCTTCACAGCACTGCATTATTATGTGTCTATGGGTTATGCATATATGAATATAAGGTCTTTGGTTAATCACTCCCTGCTTCCCCCTTCCATCTGAGATTCATCAGTCTGTTGCCTGTTTCCATGTCTCTGGATCTATTTTGCCTGTCAGTTTATTTTGTTCATTAGGTGCTGAACTGCCATTTGACCCAGTGATCCCACTTCTAGTGATATCTCCTGAGAATCCTGAAACACCAATCAGAAAGAACATTTGCACTCCTATGTTTATAGCACCACAATTCATAATAGCCCAAGTGTCCATCAGTAGATGAGTGGATAAAAAAGTTGTGGTATATTGCACACAATAGAATACTATGCAGCTGTAAAAAGAAGGATTTCTTACCCTTTGAGGCAGCATGGAAGAACCTGCACAGTATTAGGTTAAGCAAAATAATTTCCCCTTTTTAAAGTGAGGATCACCACTACAGGTTTGGTTTGGACTATATTTTAACCTACATAAAGTTTGAGAGTGTTTTATTTTTCTCATTCATTGCAGAATCCAGAGCTGTTTTGTTTTAATTTGGGAACATGAAACTCATGGCGGAAGCAATATATTGGGAAACAGGAAGGAACTTAAATACACAGCACTTACAGCCTTCAGAATTAAGATGCCCCCCAGACATCTGACTATTAAGTTGTTCATTAGGGAACCAAAAATAAAGTAGGAACTATTAAAAACACATACTGTTCTTTAAAGAGCACAAAGCACTAAATTTCAGCTCGGCCATTAACAGCTAATTATAATATCATTTACTTGTTACATATTTTATTAATCTGTTGGTGGTAAACTTGAACATGGTTGGGGCAGGGCTTGAGTTAAGAGGTGGAGCAGCTGCTAGCTCGCTCCTTCTGTGACACTTGCCAATGCTTTCTTTATGGTGACCTCTCGTTTAAATTTATGTGGCTTGCTTAAATGTCAAACAAGCTAAGTGGTGCATTTCATTAATGAAAAATTAATGAAAACCTCGGGCTGGCACGTACCATTTGTTTATGATATATATAATTCATTAGGAGGACATTCGTCAAGTCAGGGCCCTGGCATGGGTCTGGTGGCATTGTACGCAGGCTCTGTTCTCTTCCTTCCAGTTAATGAAAGTGCAAGGCTGGGAAAAATTCACATAAAAAAGATTTAATGAGTCTTTAGGGGGAGTTTTACATGAAGAGTGTACATGAGTCATAAATATCACATGTAAAATCTATTTGGCACAAATTATTTAGGGTTGGAAATGGCTATAATTTCATTTTAAAATAAAAAATTGCCCAAGTGTTTAGATCAGGAACCTAGTTTTTAGGCACAAGTCCCACAATCTTTTTAGAGCTTTGTCATTAACTGGTCTGAGGCTTGAACAATCACTTTAGGACTTTAGGAAACTAATTTCTTTCCTCCCTAAATGGAGGTGAGACTGGTGACCACATCCTTAGAAATGGACATAATCACTTATTTTCTAAAAGTCTCTAAAAGTAACACTTTCAACACTAAAGATGAAGAAACAAAAGAGTAATTATCATTTCCATATTCATTTTTGTATATAAAACTTTCCCGACTCTGACAACCTGATTACAAAAGATGGTAGAAAAAATTTTAAATCACTTCAAATGAAAAAATTTTTTTCTGAAAAAGTAATAATTCCTTGATTTTCCAAAAGCTATGACAATATCATTTGTCTCCTCTGTTTCTATCACTCTCACCTTTTTGCTCAACTCTTTCTTCACTTTCACTACTATCATCATTTTCAATTGTTTATAGATCTTCTATTGTTTGTAAGGCACGGTGGTAGGTACTGGAGTATTGGTCATGTCAGTTCCATGAGGACAGGGACTCTGTTTTATTCAATGGTGTTTTCCCAGAACACACAGAAGGGCTTGATGAGTATCTGGGACCACAAAATGAGTGTTTAATAAATAAAAAATGAATGATGCCAGTCTTGAAGTGAATTTTTTGCTCCTCATGGAAAGATGGAATAGTCACCTACAAGCATAATACATATACAGAGTTGATTACTGTGATGGTTCATTTCTTTTTTTTTTTTTTGTGTGTTACATGTATACATATCTCCCCATTGGCCCCTCCCTCCCTCCCAGGCATACCCCAACCCCCCAGTGTCTATGTTCATTGGTTATGCTTATATGCATGCATACAAGTCCTTTGATTGATCTCTTATCTACCCCACCTCTCCTTAATCATTTCATGTGTCAACTTGATTGGCCTTAAAGGGTACCCACATAGCTGGTAAAATATTATTGAATATGTCTGGCAAGGTGTTTCTGGAAGAGATTAGCATTTTATTTGTTATACTAAATAAAGAGAACTGCCCTTACCAATGTAAGTGGGCATCACCCAATCCTTTGGGGGATCCTCAGATAACAAAAAGGAGAAGGAAGGGTGAATTTCTTCTCTCTCTTCTAGAGCTGTGACAACCCTCTTTTCCTGCCTTTGAACGTCAGAGCTCCTGATTCTTTTGCCTTTGGATTCTGGGACTTAATACCAGAGGCCCCAAGTTCTCAGGCCTTTGGATTCTGACTGGATTATACCACCTGGTCCCTCCATTTTCAGGTGGCAGTTTGTGGGGCTTGTCTATAACCACCTTAGCCAATTTCCATAATCCCTTTCTCACCCTTTCTCAGAATTTCCTCTTGCTTATATTTCTCTGGAGAGCCCCAACTAACAGTTACCAAATGATAAATCGCATTATGTAAAGTATAAAGTTGAGAAGACAGAACAATCTCTCTGGCCCGGGTTACTGGAAAGAATGGGATTTTCATTGGTCCTTGGAGGGTGAGATCGTTCTTATAATGATTCTTTAGTGTTGATGGCCTCTTTGTGGCAGAAACTCCGGAGTTTTAGAATGAACTTATAAAATTTTATATTGAACTTATAAAAACTGGATCACTAAATTGCTTTCTGTTGCAGTTAAGAAAAAATATATCTGCCTGACAGAAAAAGGTTCACAGTGATCCAAGGAAGAAGATATGGGAAGAAAGGCGGCCGTGGCAGTGGGGGATTGGGGAGGGGGAATTGGGGAGGGGTGCAAAAACCAAAGAAGGAGGAATTTATAGTATTCAAATCAGAGCTTATAATATTTGTGTAGGCAAGCATGATTGAGGAAATGGCTAAGATGGAGGAGAGGGATGAAGGGAAGAGGCTGAGAGAATAAAAGCACAGTCTGGAACCAGACTTCCTGTGTTTAATGCCAGTCACTATCACTGACCATCTTCTAACTCTGGGCAAGGAATTCCAGATCATTGAACCTCCTTTTCCACATTTTTTTTCCATTGGAGGTAATAAAAATACCTTCTTCATAGTGTTGCCAAGAATATTTTAAAAAATATAAAATGCTAAGAACAGTTGCCACAGATAAGTGCTATATTCACGTTTATTCAACATGATAAAGTAATTGTGGAGAGCTCAGGTATCTTGTGGGATGATGAAGCTGTTCAAAGTTTAGAGCAGAGATGAAAAATGATAATGGTGGGATGACAGCAAGATGGCAGCATCTACACAGGAAAGATTGATGGGCTAAAAACTGTGAACAGAGAGGTCATTGGTAAAACCATCAATAGTCTTGGAATGAAGTGTTTGGAGTTCAGTTTCATGATTGAAATGGTCATTGGAATTTGGCTGAGAATTTAAAGTGGGGAAAACTTGAATAAAACAGGGCAGAGGCCCTAGCCGGTTTGGCTCAGCAGATAGGGCATTGGCCTGCAGACTGAAGGGTCCTGGGTTGGATTCTGGTCAAGGACATATGTCCAAATTGCACGATTGATCCCCACTAGGGGGCGTGCAGGAAACAGCCAATCAATGGTACTCTTTCATCATTGATGTTTCTAGCTCTTTACCTCTCCCTTTCTCTCTGAAATAAATAAAAATCTATTAAAACAAACAAACAAAAAACAGGGCAGAGTGATGCTCCCACCTTAGGGGTGAGGGCTATAGTTATTAAAATATTATTCCTGCCTTTGCTTTATCTCCTCTCACTTGTTGTTTTAAATAATGCGTCTATAGCTCAGCAGTACCCTACATTTCAGAATCTTAGAGGAATGCAAAAAATATACAGTATGTCCCATCAAAATGTATACACACTTTAACAGCTGAAAGTTCAATTTTTAAATGAAATCAATTTTAATAAATACTGCATTTATAACGTTTTGAAGTGTGTGTATACATTTTTGGGGACACCCTTTACCTATTGATGAGTTGTATTCTCAAACATGGCTACCTGTGGAGACTTGGCTGCCTGAGTTCTGGCACTAGAAGTGGTATTTTCATTGATATATGCTATGGCTCCTGGTAGAAGGACCTTTAAGAGCTTTCCAGAGGCTTCTCATATACAAGTTAGGGACCCCAGTGATAATGAAGCGACGTGTTTTGCATTCCTGTTGTCTTTGGTTTCCACCACCATTTTAACACAACTTCCTAACACACTATGTGAATGTGTCTGAAATGTCAAACCAGGTGGCATCCTGAATTTCCTTTTTCCCTACTGTTTGCATTTCCTTTTAGCAATTAGGAGAATTAAATGCTAGCAGCTGTGATCATTGATTTTTCCTTTGATATAAAGGCTTAATGTAATTTTGATTTTTGCCTTACAGAGGATGTGTGCCCCTGGATTGTGGAGATGATGAACTTGAGTTAAACTATACCCATAACAAATATCTAGATTCAACTAGGATATTTTAATTGTTCATTTATTTGGTTTTAGGGGCCTATTAATTTTTCTAATGAGATTCTTTCTTAAACAAACATACTTCCACAATTAGAGTAAAATATGATTTTTTTGTCTCATTTTTTTTTTCTCTTTTCATAATATGTCTTCTTCACAATCAATGCTTGGATCATATTGGTGGTAGGAGGAGAGGGACTTTTACTAGAGGGCATCATTGTTAGCATAGGTAGTTAGCTAGTTATTTGTAAAGGACGGGAACAAAGGGAGCCATACATTATTAGGCCTAATGAACTAGGGAAGTTGAATCAAATATGGGGCCTGATTCACTAGAAGCAGACTCTGCAGGAGATCCCTGAATTTTCAACCCTGGGGACTTAATTCTTAGGCAATCTCCAAACAATCCTGGAATAGGCAGGAAGAGTCTCCGTGGGATACAACCAGCCAGTTACCAGAAATATAGGGGTGGGGTCAAACATGTGGAAGGGGTAAAGGGAATATTCCTTTGCTGAGTGCATGCACAGAAGAAGCTAGATGGTACAGCAAAACTTTGGGACGTGTGCAGTAGGAGCCAAAATGGTGACATAAAAGGGCAGAATCTAGCCTGGGACAATCTGGGAAAGGAATCAGATTGGACAGGGGTGTGAGATCCTGGTATGTCCAGGTAAGGGATTGGTTAGGGGGGAAAAATTAGGAAGTAGGATGGATGTTAAATGACAGCTTGTTCTTTATCAAGAACCAAGAAAATATATGGCCAAGACTGGTTTGGCTCAGTGGATAGAGCGTTGGCCTGTGGACTGAAAGGTCCGGGGTTCGATTCCGGTCAGGGGCATGTACCCTGCTTGCGGGCACATCTCCAGTGGGGGGTGTGCAGGAGGCAGCTGATCCATGTCTCTCTCTCATCAATGTTTCTGACTTTCTATCCCTCTCTCTTCCTCTCTGTAAAAAATCAATAAAATATATTTTTTTTAAAAAAGAAAATATATGGGGGATTATCAGGAAGTTCAAGGCATTTGCTGCTAGAGCCTTCCCATCCTCCATATCCCTGAAGTGTATGATTTCCCTTCACCCTAATAAACCTTACCACTACGTTTAACTTCTTCCACGCATGTGCACTTTGAAATCCTTTTCTCCTGACACTGCAAAGAACTCATTTTCACCAGCAACAGCTTCCTAGTCCATGAAGGATTGGGAAGTCTATTGGTTTGGTGTGTTCTCTCCATAGCAATCATGTGTGTCTAGCAGCCTTGTGGACTCCAAGCGTGAACCTGGGGACAGCAATGCAGTGGCCATAGCACAGCCCGGAAAAGAGACTAGTCAGCCAGGGACAAAGGTTGAACTGGACTAAGCTTTACTATGGACAGAATTTCTGGACACTGGTCCCTTTTCTTGGCTTGATGAAGACAAGGCTAGATTTCTTTCACAGCAGGATGGAGCTGAACCTGAGCAGTCATTTGTGTTTGCTCCAGCTATAATAAACCTTACCATTCCATTTCATCCTCTTATGCATGGTCCCCAAAATGCTTTTCTCGCGACACCAACAAGCACCCTATTTCCAATGGCTATGTCATGAGGTGGTGAAATATGGACAAGAATAATACCTGTAACAGATGTGTAAACTATGGGCCAGAGCCAGGTATGTCCAACATACAAATATGTCCTATGTCCCCCACATCACATAGGCCTACACAGGCAGGCTTTCAAATTTGAGTTAGTCGAAAACATTTAAAGTAGAATGCTTCATTCCTATCTGACACCCATAAGCTGGAGCTGAATAGAAGCTGTCTCTTTAGATGTTAACTTTGGAACATCTTTTTGCCAATTAATTGTAAGTATCTTATGGGTGAATATTATTCTTTGTGTCATTTCTTCTGGCACCTTCCAATGCGCTTGACTAACCAAGTGATGATGATGATGATGGTGATGATGGTTTTATTTTAAGAGGAATGAGGTGGTATGGGTTAAGTAAAAACATCACCTTTTAGCCTATTTGGATATCACAAGTGATGAAGATATTAACTCCCTCATGGGGGCTGACAAAATATTAATATTTTTCTCCCATCTTCTATGTTCTTATGGCTGGGCTAATAAGGAAATTAAAAGAGGCAGATTAACAGGAGAAAATCAAAGTTTAATACAAATGCATGGAGAATTCATATAGGCATGATGAATACAAAAATTCCCAAGGCAACATTGGGTATATGAAACATTTTGGATAAAGGAGAAAAGGCAGGAAAGGAAGCATTAGATTTCAGAAGTGGGAATGGGTGATTTATAGGTAATTGAGGAAAAAAGGAACTCATAAGGCAGGAAAATTCTTGATAGGTGACTTAGAAACAATGGGATAAGGGGTATGGAGCTAATAGCCACCTGCCTGAAGCACTCTATTTATTACACGTAATTCACACTAGGCTAAGGCAGCATCCTAAGATCTTCTTCCTGAAACAGTTTTCTCTGCCTGAATCTCTTGGGCCAGAAAGATAGGAGGGAATCAAAGGTTCTGAGTCCTTTGTTTCTTAATAAACAGCTTAGAATTAATATCCCCAAAAGGAGCTGTAAGGTGGCTGGATTTTGGTCCCTTCATCCTTGTTATTACCTTAGTAGGATGCCATGAGTATACAGTTTAGATGAAGGATTTCAAAATGAAATTAACTTCCATCATTGCTCAAGAAAGGTCTTGGCTGTCAAAGCAGCATCACTGCCTGCTGAGAGCATCAGAATGGCAGGTGCCAACCTGCACACTGTCTCATCTTCAGGAGACTGAGAGTCATCGAGACTCACTGAAACAACAGGGGCTCAGGGGAGCACCCGATGGGGCACTCTGTCATGCTCACTCTGTAGAGGACAGGAGGAAGGTTCTTTGTGTGATTTGAGGGTGCCCAGTGCCACAATCTCTTTAAACAGAAGCCAAGGCCTGTCAATCATGGCAATAATTGTAATGCAAAAAGGTCAGCTAGGCTTGTCTTTGTGTATCACAAATGCCAACCCTCCATCAATGATGAGGTCAAAAATCTGTGCCAGATTAAAAGCATTTGTGCCAGGAGCTTCCCACTTCTAAAAGGTCAGTGTCAGTGCCAATCAAAACTCACGTACAGAATGAAAATGAACTCCCACTTCAACTTCAATAAAATAGCTTGTTTGCTTTTATTTTTTCACTAAGCCGATCCTCTGTAACTTGATCCTCAAACCCTTTGTAAATAGTCCATCGGTGCTCTATGCAAACATGGTAACGCCTTGTTGAAACCAGTGACTCCCAAACTTGAGGGTACAGCAGAGTCACAAGGAGGGCTTTTGAGAACACAGATGCAGGGCCCCATTCCCAGATTTCTGAGTCAGTGAGTCTGAGGTCAAGTTCAAGGATTAGCATTTCAAATAAATCCTCAAGTTGTTCCAATGCTGCTGGTCTGGGGACCATATATTGGAAATCATTGTTCTAGGTCAGTGGTCTGCAAACTCATTAGTCAACAGAGCCAAATATCAACAGTACAAAGATAGAAATTTCTCTTGAGAGCCAAATTTTTTAAACTTAAATTCTTCTAATGCCACTTCTTCAAAGTAGACTCACCAAGGCCATGGTATTTTTGTGGAAGAGCCACACTCAAGGGGCCAAAGAGGCGCATGTGGCTCGCGAGCTGCAGTTTGCTGACCACGGTGCTAGGTGGTCATAATTTGTTCTTTCCAAATCAATAGATACTAACTCCTATATAATACTTCTGTTTATAAATTTCCTAATATGTCTCCTTGTTTCATTAATTCATTATTATTCTAGAATTGTACTGTTTTAAATTCTGAGGATTGTTTATATGACTTAACGTGTGATAGGGAAAGTCTTCCCTTTTTGATCTGTGAAAAAATTATCTTACCTGTGAGTTAAATTTTATTGTATGAAAAACTTTAAGTTATTTTATTTTTAAGTGATTTTTAAATTAATTTTTACAGACAGAGGAAGAGAGAAGGAGAGAGAGAAACACTGATATGAGAGTAAAACATGCACCCCCTACTGTGGATTAAGCCTAAAACATGGGCATGTGCTCTAACTGGGAATTGAACCATTTGGCACACAGGATGATGCCCAACTATCTGAGCACACCAGCCAGGGCTTAATTTATTTTTTGTTAACTTATAAACAAAAGTTAATTAGAATTGGATTTATTTTATTAAGTAATTTGGAGAGAACTTATATCTTTGCCTTGTTATGTCATTCTTACTGTAGAGAAAGTATAGATGGTCATTTATTTAATTCTTTTTTTATATTCTTTACTAATGGCTCAGTGCACGAAATTCGTGCATGGGAGGGGGATGTTCCTCAGCCCAGCCTGCACCCCCTCCAATCTGGGACCTTGAAGGATGTCCTACTGCCAATTTACAGATATTGGTCCTAAACCAAGAGTCAGACGTCTCTCTTGCAATTTGGGTCTCTGACTTCTAACTGCTCACCTGCCTGCCTGCCTGCCTGCCTGCCTGCCTGATTGCCCCTAATCCCTCTGCCTACCAGCCTGTTTGCACCCAACTGCCTCCCCACCTACCAGCCTGATCACCACCAACTGTCCCCCCTGCTGGCCTTCTCACTCCAAACTGCCCCCCCTTGCTGTCCTCATCACCTCCACTGACCCCCACTGACAGCCTGCTCCCTCTAAACTGGCCCCTCTGCTAGTCTGCTTACTCCCAACGGCCCTCCCCATCAACCTGATCATCCCCAACTGCCTCCCATGCCAGTGTGCTCACCCCAACTGCCTCTCCTGCCAGCCTGCTCAACCCCAATTGCCTCCTACCCTGCTGGCTGCTCACCCCTACCTTCCCTACCTGCTCA
>PVJN01000898.1:116296-165802 GCA_004026805.1 Lasiurus borealis | reverse complement strand
TTTGCTGATCCTCTCAGCATGAAATTGATTAAAAGATTCACATCACTTAATTCTTTTCATAATCACCTAGTGCAAAACTTGCAATAAAGAACTTTTTTTTTTTTTTAATGGGTGATGAACCAAGTGAGTCATGGGGGGTAGAGGGAGGATAGAGTTGGCTATTTAAACACAAGTTTTCCCCTTTTATATGAAATGCTCACATAAGCAGTATTCCCTACTGAGCTTCATAGATCAGAATCCTGGGAGTCTGGTGAATCAGTGGACAGATTACAAGGGGACAGGTTATGAAGAAAAGGAAAAGTGAACAAAACTAAAATAAGTTATTCTGGTTGTTTCTGAAATGAACTAGTGGAAAAGGAATTTAAAAAGTGCTTGAGGAAAGGCTAAATCTTAAAAAATGCCCCTTTAAAATATTTCTGCATGCCAAAACCTGTTTGGCTCAGTGGATAGAGCATAGGCCTGCGGACTGAAAGGTCCCAGGTTTGATTCTGGTCAAGGGCATATACCTTGGTTGTGGGCACATCTCCAGTAGGGGGCGTGCAGGAGGCAGCTGATCTATGTCTCTCTCTCATTGATGTTTCTAACTCTCTATCCCTCTTCCTTCCTCTCTATAAAAAATATAATAAAATATATTAAAAAAAGAAATAAAATATTTCTGCAGAAAAAATAAAGGAGAAAGGAAAATGCAAGCAAGTATCTCTCAAAATCTTCTACCTGAAGATAGTTTCCAAGAAGTAGGAAAAACATGGAGTTTTAGAGACAGACAGACCTCGTTCTGAATCTCTTTTAGTTGATATGTTTGTGACTTTGGCTAGCTACATCTCTGAATCAATGTCTCCACATCTGTTATCAGGTATGTCATTCCTTCATTTATTAATAATTGGGGGTTAGCTTTCCTACATGTACTATTTTATGCCTTTGCTCATTATATTAAATTTGTTTGGAATTTCATCTTCCTATGCCTATCTATTCTGGTGGCTGAACTCATTGAGGGTCATGGTGACATCTTTAATCTCTGCTCAGTCAATGTCGTGACCATCATTTTTGCTTTAAGCTAACATTAGTTAAATGATGACTTTCAGGCTGAGCAGCTAATGGGATTTTTAATTGTTTGCTTGGAGTGTGTAGAAGAGACAGTACTTCTCTTAGTCCTTAACAGGAGGGGTCCATGTCTTGCACCTTCCTTAATGGCTCTGTTCTGATTCTTGCCTGGTCTTTCCCTTTCTTATGCAGCAATAATTACCTGGAGTCCCAGAAACGTGGCCATGCTTAGCTCATTCCCTCTTATGGATTATACTATATCAGAACACAGAATCCCTGCCCTTGTCAACCTTGACAATGTACATGCACTTTGAACTTGTATGTATAATTTGTTCTTGAGCTTCCAAGGCTGAATCTATCCTCAAGGATGGACTTTGATGGTGATATGCTGACATCCAGGCCTCAAGGAAGGTCATTTGGGCAGGGGCATGTAGGTAGGGCTTGAGGCTGTAGGCTATGGGGTCCCCAAAATGTATGGGAGGCCCCCCAAATCTCATAGAAAAGGGTATTAAAATGAAAGTTGCTGGCCAGGCCAGGCCTCTCACACAGCCAGTTTCTGGCCTAGAGCTTTGAAGAGTCTGAGAATTCCAAATTTTATTCTGACACTCTGGGTCATTATAAAGGTCAAGATTAGAACATTTTTTGTAACAGTGAGCTTGATTTATTTCTTATTTAGACATATAACAAACAATTATTCATTTTTCTGCCAAAGTTAGGAATGTGTCTCTACCCTCTTCCTTGTCAGGACAAAGTAGGAAGCTGCTTTTATACAGCATAGGTGTTAATTTCAAAATCACTTTGATATCATTTTTGGAGTGTGTTACCTCATTCCAAAGAGATCTTCCCCTGTGTTTGGATCCCATGTATTTACTCTGGGCCTTTGTCTTTATATTGGCTCTTATGTTTGCCAAGAATCACTTAGCAACATTTTGAAAGATAATCAATGAAATGTCATGGTCCATTCTTGTCAAAACTTTTCAGTCAGTTGGGTGATACTGAAAAGAAGTGTTGCCTGGCTGGCTAGCATTGACTTATGAACCACAAGGTCGCAGTTCAATTCTTGGTCAGAGCACATGCCCATGCTGTGAGCTCAATCCCCAGTAGGGAGAATGCAGGATGGAACCAATCAATGATTCTTTATCATTAATATTTCTATCTCTCACTCCCTCTCATTTGCTCTCTGAAAAAAATTAAAATACAGAGGTACCTCGAGATACGAGTGCCCTAACATACGAGATTTTTGAGATATGAGCCATCGAGCGAGTGATTTTTGCTTTGAAATATGAGCAACATTTGAGATAGGTGTAATCGCGCTGATCGGCCGGCTGCACACCGCCCACCAGTTTACCGCGACTCAAGTGTCTCATAGTTTCCCACGCCTCAAGGTTACAGAACGAATTAAACTCATATCTCGAGGTACCACTGTAATTGTGCTGGGGGGAGGGGGAGAGGGGAGCCAGAGGGAGGCTTTGCCCTCCAACCTAGTACTTGTATGTGGCTTTGCCACAAGAGGACCATACACTCTCATCAGTCCGAGGCTTGAACCTATCCAAACACTGTAGCTGCTCTCCACACTCCACACTTTCTCCCTTATAAAATTCCTGTGAAGATTGCTTTCAACTGGTACATAGAAATGGCTTTTATACCCTGTACAAGTTTGTTATTTAGTGACCACATGAATAACAGAATTAATTATTAATTAAAAATCAGTTATTAAGGCCAAGCCAGTGTGGCTCAGTGGTTGTGAACCAGGAGTTCATGGTTCAATTCTCCATAGGGCACATGCCGAGGTTGCGGGCTCCATCCCCAGTGTGGGACATGCAGAAGGCAGATGATCAATGATTCTCTCTCATTATTGATGTTTCTATCTCTCTTTCCCTCTCTCTTCCTCTCTGAATTTAATTTTAAAAAAATAAATTTTTAAGTTAGTTATTAGGCTTGGTTACTTTAAGGGTCCCAGCTTCTAAATTTCTTCTTTTTTTTTTTTTTAACACATCAGTTAATATTACTCTAGTTCAGTGGTTCTCAACCTTCCTTATGCCATGACCCTTTAATACAGCTCCTCATGTGGCGGTGACCCCCAACCATAAAATTATTCCCATTGCTACTTCATCACTGTAATTTTGCTACTGTTATGAACTGTAATGTAAATATCTGATATGCAGGATGTATTTTCATTGTTACAAATTGAACATAATTAAAGCATAGTGATTAATCACAAAAACAATATGTAATTATATATTGTGAAATATTTATTTCTAATCACAAATCAATGAAATTTTGTCTTGAATCGTGGTGTAGCATGGGCAACAGTCTTCATATGACAACAGTAAACTACATTGCTACACTTTGCTACACCAAGGAGCGATCTGTTGGTTCCTAAGACCATGGGAAATAGGTGTTTTCCAATAGACTTAGGCGACCCCTGTGAAAGGGTCATTCAACTCCCAACATGGTCGCGACCCACAGGTTGAGAACCCCTGCTCTAGGGTTTAAATTGTAATAGGTCCAGGTTTATTGCTCACATGCTATGCTTTTCTTGTCAAATTTATTATAAAAAAATCTAATATTCTTGAAGTTCTTTTACAAAAGTACTCATGTTTTCCCCCAGTATTGACCTGGCCTTGTGATTTTTATGTGATATTCATATAACAAATGTTTCTGAAACTCAATTTACTTGTAATACAGATAGATTACTCAAGAAAAACTTGTGCTATCCTCCCTACTACATCAGCTTAGAAAATAGGGGTCAGATGTTAAACATGTTAAATACTCTCCTCATACAGTCTCATTTATGATCATTAATGCCAAAGGATGGCAATCTTACTGATGCGGATGAATGTATTTTTTAAAACAAATGCTCACATTTGGATCCATCAAACTTTACTCTTAAATTCCGCATTTCTTGTTCTTTCCTTGTATCTCCAAGGAGAGCATTTCTGTTATTCTCTAGAATTTGTGACACATCATCTAGGCAAATTTTCAATGCCACTTTATGGCCATTTAAAATAAATTCATGCTAGAAAGAGAAATATGAGACATGATACATTTTCTACATATTCTTTTACTAGTTTTTTTTTTTTTTTGCTCTAAATCATTTATAAAAATGGGCTTGAAAGTATGATTTTCTTATCATGTTGCATTTTCTGAAATGGAGAATTCTTATTTTAAAATGTTCTATCTCATCACCTTATTTAATATTGTCACTTCCTCCCAAACTGAAAGTCCACTGCTTTTTGTATTTCCATGCAGTGCTCTCTTCCTACCTTGACACTGCTCTCAATTTAAAGATGAAATCCTCAGCCGGCACCGGTTTGGCTCAGTGGATAGAGCGCCGGCCTGCGGACTGAAGGGTCCCAGGTTCGATTCTGGTCAAGGGCATGTACCTTGGTTGCGGGCACATCTCCAGTAGGAGGCGTGCAGGAGGCAGCTGATCGATGTCTCTCATTGATGTTTCTAACTTTCTATCCCTCTCCCTTCCTCTCTGTAAAAAATCAATAAAATATATTAAAAAATATTTAAAGATGAAATCCTCAGCCTTGTGGCTCCTGATGTACTTTCTAGAATTCCTCTGGGGCTGTAGGATCTTGGCTGCCAAAAGGATGTCAGAAAATAGAGGAAGTGTTGGTCTGAGGGAGGTAGACTTTCTCTACCACATGTGTCCTGTGATTTGATGCTCCATTACTCATTTTTATGCGTGTGTAAGCTGACCTGATCGCCACAACATCCCTATTTCACGTGAGATAGATGCTCTCATTACACATTGAAAGAAAAGAAAACTGGCTCCAGATGATCCCAGCCCTGAGCCATCCTCACTCTGAGCTTCTGAGTCTTAAATAAGACTCCACGCATATGGAGTAAAGATAAATTACCATGATGTCCCCAACCGGTTCGGCTCAGTAGATACAGTGTCGGGTAGCAACTGAAGGGGCCCAGGTTCAATTCTGGTCAAGGGCATGTACCTTGGTTTCAGGATCTATCAGCCTAGTAGGGGGTGGTGCAGGAGGCAGCTGATCTATGTTCCTAACTCTCTATCCTTCTCCCTTCCTCTCTGTAAAAAAAAAAAAAAAATCAATAAAAATATTTCTTAAAAAGTTATCATTATGCACTTTCTAAATCCATGACCACAGAACTAGTGAGAGTAATAAAATGAATAAAGTTATTCTTTTATGTTGTTAAGGTTTGGTGTAGCTGAAACATTGCCCAACGTTAAAAACAAACAATCTAATAAGTAGATGATCTTAGATGAGTCTTAAAAGTCTGACTTCATTGCATTCCTTGGGCTTACCTTCTGATATAGAAAGTACTTATGTATTTGTTTGCATCCCCAGCTAATTGATAAACTACTACATTAGAGTAGGGTTGTGTGTGTGTGTGTGTTTAATTTATCCAAGACAGCAAGGGTTTTCACCTGTTTTGTTCATTTCTGTATCCCAGAGTTCATCACAGTGCCTGATACATACATAGAAGGCACACACAATTATTTGTTTGAGTGAATAAGCAACAGGGTCTATGATTAGAAGTGCTGAGAGCACCGACTTTACACAGGCACCTAGTGTAAGCTAATGTCTGCTAAGCATCTACTGGTTTCCTGATGCTGTGCTAAATGCTTTGCAAATAACAATATTTAATCCTTACATCTTCACAATGGGTGTTATTAAAAGGTCCGTTTTTAGCCCTAGCCGGCTTGGCTCAGTGGATAGAGCATCAGCCTTCAGACTGAAGGGTCCTAGGTTTGATTCCACCCAAGGGCACATGCCTGGGTTATGGGCTAGATCCCCAGTAGGGGGCATGCATGAGGCAGCCAATCAATGAATGATTCTCATCATTGATGTTTCTATCTCTCTCTCTCCTTCTCTCTTCTCTGAAATCAATAAGGAAATAATTTTTTTAAAAAATAAAAGATCCATTTTTACAGAGGAGGAAATTTAGATTTCAAATTAATGAATGACTTACTCAGGTGCCCTCAGTTACAAAAAAAATAATTTAGCACTGAAATCTGACCCCAGCATATGCTGAATACTCTTTATTTGCCTCTATTTTCTATATTTTTTAAATTCTCCATTCTGCACCATCAGTTGAGCGGCTTTGCTCTGTGGCTTGTGTCAACCAGGCTGTCTTTCCATCTGGCTTCCGATTGGGTTTAATCAAAAGAATGCACCGCCTGGTGATGAAAGGATGGAAGAAGGGTCTGTGGTAGTCATTCACCTGTCTCAGCCCAGCTGTGGGTTCTCAGTGACTACACTTTTCTTCTTCAAAGCTACAACATCTGGAGGACAGCTTTCTCCTCAGCTGGGTTCCCTCCAGGTTTTGTGGTGTGCCACTGAATTTTAGTCATTACTATTTTTTTTTGTGTGTGTGTGCCATGAGATGAAAAAAATTGAACACCGTTGGTGTAGAAAAAAATCTTTCAACTTCTATGTGTTTGAGAGTTTAGTTAAGGACTGTTACCAAAAACGTCCTAGATAATGGACCACTTGCTGCAAAAGTAATTTTGTGCACGAGAGATAATTCTAGTCGATTTCAACTGGGTGAGCCTCCCTGAGATAGATAAGTTCTGTTGGAAACTTTGCCAGGACTCCAGGGGCAAAGAGAGAACACTCACTCAACTGGCTGGTAATCTCCCCCTGATTTCAGAGAAATCCTGATAGAAACGAAACTAGGTTTAAAAACACACATACATATGGATAGTCCTAGGAGATATGGTTTTAAATACTGTGTTGTATACTTATTAGTAGTACATAGTTCCAAATATGGGCTGATAAAGGTTTGCTTCCCTGTGTGAGGAGTTTGGCCTATGTATCCACTTAGATTTCCCGTCTCTCTCTGGCAGGGATGAGACTACCAGCAATTACTCTTAGATTTGCAATCAGTACCTTTGACAACCTGGGAGACAGGTCATCTGTCACCAGCACTCTCAGATGGAGAGCGCTCAGCTGAGTAATCACTCTAACTCCTGGTAGCTGACCAGACAAATACTAACAAGCTGCGTTGATCCAAGTGGCAGATAGCTACTCTGGGCTTACTTTATAGATAAGTGTTTCCCCTTTAAAAAGCCACGGAGGGAGTGGGAAGAGAAGGAGCCACCGGCAGTTACCTTTGCTTGAACACTGTCCAGTGACCGGGTGGCAGTTTTCTGAGCAAGTGAATGAGTTAAATGGCAATGCTTTATTGTACATTTTTAAATTTTCTTTAGATTTTTTTCTCTTTCTTTTTATTTTAATCTTTATTGTTGGAAGTATTACATGGTGACTCCTTTCCCCCATTAACTCTTCCAGCCCTCTCTCATTCTCCTCCCCACCTCATTGTCTGTGTCCGTAGGTTATGCATATATGCATGCAAGTTCCTTGGTTAATCTCTTCCCTTCCACCCTCTCCTGCCTTCCCTTTGGGGTTCAACCATCTGTTCATGCTTCTATGACTCTGGGTCAATTTTTGATCATCAGTTTATTTGGCTCATTAGATTCCACAAAGGAGTGAGATCATGTGATACTTATCTTTCTCTGACTGGCTTATTTTGCTCAGCATAATATTCTCCAGGTCCATCCATGCTGTTGCAAATGGTAAGAGTTCTTTCTTCTTTATTGCTGCGTAGTATTCCATTGTGTAAATGTAGCATAGTTTTTTATCCACTCATCTGCTGATGGGCACTTAAACTGTTTCCAAGTCTCAGTGTTGTGGAGTGAATGTGAGTGACCAGTTGCAAATGACCAAGGCGGCTGTTAAGTTGGTATTAAGCAAGCAAGGATTTATTGAGCTGGCCAGCGACTGCTCTGCCTTTCTCCTTGCAGGGAGTCCAGAGAGCAGCTGCGACCCTTTGTGTAGGACCACTTTTAAGTACATTTACCGCATCCTGTTTTTGGAGAGTGAACAACCCAAGACAAAACAGTTTTTTCCAAGCAATGTCAGAGTTGATGAACATGTTATTTACAGGGTCATCTTGATCTTCAGAAAGCTGACAGTGTTCTATAAAAAAAGGCCTATGTGCTAGGAAGGGGCCAGGAGACTGTAACTCAAGGCCTGGCCTCATGTCAGCACTGACAACTCTATCTGGGGGATAGTCCACGGCCTCTTTGGAATGGGGCATGCTCAAAAATTCCCACTTTCTAAAACAGCTATTGTAAATTGCACTTCCATGAACATAGGGGTGCATATATTCTTTCTGTATTTCAGTTTTCTTAGGCTATATTCCTAGAAGTGGGATCACTGGGTCAAATGGGAGTTCCATTTTTAATTTTTTGAGCAAACTCCATACTGTTTTCCACAGTGGCTGCGTCTGTCTGCATTCCCAACAACATGCAGAAATTTTAAGCATAGAAATAAATAGATCATATTAAATTTGGAAAAATTTACTGTGGTTATTGAGGAGAAAATGGATTCTTGAGTAACCGGGAAGAATAAAGTGGACCAGTTTTAATTATATCATGAGTTCAATTGTGTTCCCCCAAAAGATATTTTGGAATTCTAACCTCCAGAGCATGTACTTCATAATGTGACCTTACTTGGAAAGTAGGCTTTCCATAGGAAATCAAGTTAACGTGAGGTCATTATTGTGGTGTCATACTGTATTATAAAAGAAGAAAAAGACACTCATGCACTGAAAAAAAATTATAAAACTGTATTTGTTAGGAAAAAATATTAATACATTTATAAATTCTATGCTTCTATTGAAATATCTATATCTAAAATACTAGAGGCCCAGTGCACAAATTCGTGCCAGGCTTGCATGATCAGGCCAAAACCGGCTTTCTAACATCCCCCGAGGGAATCCTGGATTGTGAGAGGGTGCAGGTCAGGCCAGGGAACCCCTCTAGTGCACAATTGGGGCCAGGGAGGGACATAAGAAGTTGTCCAGCCAGAGAGGGACTGTGGAAGGGCTCCAGGGCATGTCCAGCCTATCTGGTTCAGTCACAATTGGCCGGACCCCAGCAGCAAACTAATCTTCTGCTCAGAAAGTCTGTCCCTGTGGCAGCCAGTGCACATCATAGCAACTGGTTGACAGGTTGACTGTCTGCCCCCTGGTAGTCAGTGCACATCATGATAAGTGGTTGGGTGGCCTTAGCATATCATAGCATATTATGCTTTGTTTGGTTGAATGGCCGACCAGACAACCAGACACTTATCATATTAGGCTTTTATTATATAGTATTATACTAGTATGCTAATTATTCCTGTTTGTAATAAAGCAGACTTTTCTGAATCAGGATCCATGATATGGAATGTAAAATCTGTGGAGATGCAAAAATACTTGCATTTACTAGTGGCCCTTTGGTGCTATTAATGCCAATGCTAATAATTCCTAAATTCATGATATGCTCAGCTGTGAACAGAATACCATCTTTGGCCATTTGAAAACCATATTGTATAATTATTTTTTTCTATAATTAACTAAATGTCTTTGAAATCATATCAAGTATGTATTAGTAAAATAGACCTGGAATTTTATATGAAGTGAATTGAAATGAGTAAACTCTGTCAACACATCTGTCTTCACTTTAAGGACAGGATTAAGTAAATGGGTAGATAAGTGGGTGGAAGATATATAGTGAGAACTGGATATATAGATGATAGATAGATAGATAGATAGATAGATAGATAGATAGATGATCGATAATGATAGGCAACTATAAGGTTTTAAAGAAAGCCCTTTGCATAGATGATATCCTTAAAATTCTCTAAAGGCAGTAATTTTTCATTTCAAAAGCAAGGGAAATGTAGTTCAAATAAATTAATCATATTATCCAATTCACAGTACCAAAATGATACCCCCAGAAATCAAGCCCATTTTTGTCTTCCACACTATTGACCATTCTGTCCATCCTAATACCAGATACTGTGTCAGGATAAGAAGAGACAGTGGACCAGTGAGACAAAGAGTCAATGCACAAGGTTATGTGAGAAAAGTAAAAGATATAAAAGTAAAAGAAAAGTAGTGCTCATTTGGGGGAACTATTTATGGGAAAAGTAGATCTAAATAATATCAAATTTTCTATAAAAATTCCAAAGTGAATGCTTCTCTGTAATAATAATTGAAACATGAGATACATAACATATGACATCAAAATACAACATATCCCAGTATATCATGTTATATTATACCATGTTATTGTATTGTGTGGCATTACAACCTAGTTTTGCAGATCCACTGTTAATGAAATGTTTGCCTACTTCTTTCCACTTTTCCCTCCACCCAACCCTTAAAAGAGCTTCTCCTAAGGACCAGTTTCCCTTTAGTGAGGATGCTCTAAAGTATTCCAGAGGGGAGCACTGGAGCCTCATTTTCCTGGACACCTTAAATATGTACACACCACAAAATCTGCCACCGTGTGAGTTAAAACGACATAATTGCAATAGCGAAAGGAAAGTTACTCAAAGCAGGTTTTGTTAGTCACAGTAACAAGACTTATAACCTTTATGAAGGCCTCTGGGCCCTAATTATTCAGTTGCTGCCGCCTGGGCTAAAGCATACTGTAGTCTACAGTAGCTAATTTGCATCTCCTTTCGCCTTAAGCAGACTGTCTAGTATCATTGCTGCACTTGACCTATTTTTGAAGCCCTCAGCCCCTACCAATAGCAAAAGTCCCTGTCTTATTCTCTAACTTAAAGAAGAAAGATTATGATGAATAACGTTTAACAAATGCATGGACCTTTAAGAAATAAGATTCAAGAGTTACATAGCCGGGTAAAGTCTGGCAACTTTCTAGCTGAGTAATTTATATGACGTCACCAAGCAATTCCTGCATGGGCCAGGTATTTAGAGTACTATCAGGAAGTCACTGCGCCTTTAAGAGGAGTTTCTATGATAAATGATTCATCAGAGATGATTATCAAAACATTTTGGTTCCAATCATTAGTCACTCCTTATTGTGGGGATATCAGAGCTAGAAGTAATTATCTGCCTTTTGTTACCCCCTTGATTAGGCATCAAAGAATGACGTTTGGATTGGGCTTTTCTATAACCATTTCTTTGTAGTTTCTTGTGTGTTTTGTGGGGAGAGCGGTGGACATTGTGGTTCGTAGGCTAGATCATTACTCACAAACCATTATGTACACAGATGTTTTCTTTAATGGTATAAGCTCCTGCCCAAGATTAAAAACATTAACTTCCATTGTCATTCAAACCATGATCTGTATATTTTGAGCCATAGAGAAATATTCATAGACGGGAGACAGACAATTGGAGTATGAGCATAGCACTTTTCTTCCTTCTCGGATGTTTCCTCAAATAACAGATGCTCTGAGCCACTCAGAAGCACCACATTCTTTTTTAGTTGACCAAGGAAGAGAGGAAGAGGAAAGAAGGAAATCTTGCTTGATGTTTTTGTTTTCTAATAGATTTATCAGTGAGCATGCTTGTGCACATATTTACTGATATGTATCTGAATGTGTACGTACACAGAGATCGTATTACTATATTACTGGTTTTTACATCTATTGGCAGGACTGAGTGTACAATTCATATGGTCCAGTAAAAAATTAAAATGTAGGGCCTCTTGTTAAAAAAAAAATCAAGATGATGAAAGTGGATTATGATTACACTGGACACAGAAGCTCATAGAGCACGATGCATCTCTTGGGTTCTAAGTACATATTGTTCAGAGACGGGATCAAGTCAGCCCCTCTCTCTTCTTCGGCTTGGAGAGATACATGATAGAAGATTAAGTAAAAATAAGATCTGAGAGCAACCCGGCTCATTACTAATGTTACACCAGTACATTTTGGAGAGAGAAAATAAAGGACGTTTTAGACGTTGCATATGAGAAGCATTTTGTTTGGTGACTGTAAGCGGAATGTAAGAAGAGGAAAAACAAAGCTGGTCTGTGATTTAATTATTTTCCCATCTACACTTGTTTTTTGAAGCTTATTCGGAGCGAAATACTGTGGGCAACCCAGCTGTCACTGTTATCACTGTGGCTCCCCGTGTAGTAGTCCTGGTTCCCATTGTAATGCAATTAATCTTTTGCTTCGCGCTAATGGATGAACAAGCATATTTACTGCGGCATAAAATCCTAATTATTTTTTGAACAGATGCATCAAGGGAATGCAAATTCATGGCAAGTGATCATTGTGATCAATGTGTACTATGTCTTTAAATACCAGGGCTTCTGCGGTGTAGAATGAGCGTTGGCTTGGATATAGAAGTTTTTACCTCTGTAAGCAGGCACAGGCATCGTGTTCAAAATCTGTTGTTAGAGGGTGGCTTGTGCTTTTAGGGGACACTGAATAGAAATTACAGTTTGTTTGTTGTCATTAATAGAGTGACATTCCTCATGAGCTATTGCTACAACTATAGCTTTTAAAATAATTTTGATGATTACTTGTTATAACCTAATACCTATGACAATAACAATAAATACTCTGTTTTTTAAAATGTATTTTTATTGATTTTAGAGAGGGAGAGATAGAAACACAATGATGAGAGAGAATTATCGATCGGCTGCCTCCTGCACAACCCCTACTAGGGATCGAGACCTCAATCCAGGCATGTGCCCTTGACTGGAATTGAACCTGAGTCCCTTCGTTCCTCAGGCCGATATTCTATCCACTGAGCCAAACCGGTTAGGGCTTAATTCTCTTTTTTAAATATAAAGTATTGCCCTATTTTCACCAAAAAATTCATTAAAGTCCTTTCACACTTGTACAATATAGGGAATTTTTTCAAAAATAATTTGAGCCAAAGAAGCCAAGTATAAAATAGCACATGCTGTATGATTTAATTTATAAAAAAATTAATTACAGTAAAAATGGATATTCAATACGAAGTTAGTAAAAACAACTTCTCTTGGACTGGGGAGTGATTGGAAAGGCTGACTCTGGGGTCCTGGTAATGGCTGGTGTCTTTTTTTATTTTAATATATTTTATTGATTTTTTACAGAGAGGAAAGGAGAGGGATAGTTTGAAACATCAATGAGGGAGAGAAACATCTATCAGCTGCTTTCTGCACGCTCCCTACTGGGGATGTGCCTGCAACCAAGGTACATGCCCTTAACTGGAATTGAACCTGGGACCTTTCAGCCCCCAGGCCGACGCTCTCTCCACTGAACCAAACCAGTGTCTTGATCTGGATGCCGGTCACACAGATGTTTTCAGTTTGCAAGTCTTTGTTGAGTTCTGCCATTGAATATTGTTCAGCTTTTTTAAAAATGAATATTGTACTTGAAGAACACCTTTAAAGAAAAACCTTTACTTTTAATGTTTTATCGATGGTATTGATTTTAAAGCTGGAAGGCAGGGCGGTTAAGCAGCAAAGGAAGGTGGGAAAGATAAAACCGGGTAGAGCGCCGCTTTGAATCAATGCCTCCTTCCATTTCAAGGCGGATCCCCGCGCCTGCAAGACTGACCTCTGGGCTTTTCAGTCTCTGCATTCCGTGATCTGCAGTGCTAAACCAGCTTCATCCAGCGCAGAAAAGGGATGATGATGCAGTTGTGGGAGAGTTGAGTCTGCAATCATCCCCCCTTACCCCAAACCAGCTTTTAAAGTTCTATTTACAATATTATTTTTAACACCGGAAAAACAAATGGTTTTGTGAACGGGAAAACCGCCTCTGTTTGCAAGATCACTTTGCTGGTTCATCACAACCGGGGTGAAATGCTTTCCATCCGTTTTCACTCTGTCTTGAATAGATGGTGTTTGTGGCTAAACAGTCGTTATGTTACTACTTTTGTGGTGCGCCGGGTACAGTCATACAAGATTCTGTTGGAAGCAGCCCAATTAAATTGTTATTCCCTTACGTGCGTTTGCACTACGTCCAATTTTTGTTGCACGCCTCAAGTTCTAGTTCATGCTGATGTGTTCAGGTTTCTGCACTTATTAGTCGAAGACTTAGGACTTTTGTGTTTGTTACCCTTTTCAACGCCTTCGCTGTCTTTTGCTGACCTTCCTCCATTCTGATTTAATCTATGAGTCATGAGAGGAATAACCTATAGATTGTCGGAGCTCTGCTCTTGTTAACACCGAAGCCCTGAGGAATTTTGAATACACCTGCCTTGATTAACTCCTCTGATTGCAGAAATTCCTCCCGACTTAACTTTTCTTCCTCATACCCACATCGCCTCCTGCACTTGCTAACTTCGGTCGTTGTCACTGAAGCATCCTATTTTTTTTTTACTTCCTCTTTATTTTGTTTTATTTTGAATTTAGACATTCAGATTGCACACTGTGACCTTCATGTGGACAGGGCTGCTCAACCACACCTCACTGTAAATTAGAAAAAAAGATCCCTCCCTTCCCCTGACAGACAAGAAAGCAAATGAAATAACACAAGTGAGAGTATCTGGCGTGTGTGACAATGAGGGCAGATTCTCAGTATCTTTTTCCTTTTTTTAAAAATATATTTTATTGATTTTTTACAGAGAGGAAGGGAGAGGGATAGAGAGTTAGAAACACCGATGAGAGAGAAACATCTATCAGCTGCCTCCTGCATACCCCCTACTGGAAATGTGCCCACAACCAAGGTATGTGCCCTTGACCGGAATCGAACCTGGGACCTTTCAATCCGCAGGCCAATGCTCTATCCACTGAGCCAAACCGGTTTCGGTTCAGTACCTTTTTCCTTCCATTTCAGAGAACCCTAGCATGTAAAAAGGGGATGAGTAGGCACTGTCTGTGATAAAGCAAAAACAAGAAAACAAAATTTCCCAGAGAAACTGGATTTTATGCATGCCTAGGTTCTAAGTAAAAATCATTGAAAATGACTTCTGGTATATGGATATGCAATTTCAAGTTCAGAGATATGTGTGAGGCATGCGAATGACTCAAGTGGGTTGTAAAAATACCTAACAATGTTCTGATAAAATGTGCAAAATAAAGCGCTGCCCTAGAGTGGAAGTCATTTCACATATAAAATGGCTGTGTCACTTTTCAGGGAGTTCTTGACTTTTCAGCCTTTCTAATAAAAACTCATTCGAGTGAAAAACAAATCTTTTTATCTGCTACATTACAATTGAATTTAGAACTGTTGAAGAAAAGAAAAAAATCATCTAAATCAGGAAACCCCAAATTGCAACTCTTTTTACCTTTGCTCTATTATATCAATAAACATAACTAATATATAAGTTACATATTTTATATTTTTGATATATTTTTGTATTAATAGTTGATCTAAAATGTCACACACTGGTTATTTTAATTCATACAATCCATATTTAACAGTACTAGTCAAAATATTAAAATACTAATATAGTTATGAATTAGAAAAAAATATACACTTAAAGAGATATTTATAAAGAGCTTTTCATAACAAGGGAAATGCTAAGCATATAAATTAACCAGGACAAAATGTTGTTTGTACAATTTGAGCGTGTGAAAATATATGTAATGAAATACACTTAAAGGTGATACACCACGTATTATTATCTTGTATAGTATGATTTCAAAGTGAGGTTTCTTTTCTTTTTTAAAAAAAAATATATTTTATTGATTTTAGAGAGAAAGGGAGACGCTTTATCCATTGATTCAAACCAACTAGGGTGTGAGGTTTATTTTCAACATCCCTTTGTCTTCTGTACTTTGTAAACTTCTTCAATAAGCATACATTACATTAATAATTTAAAGAAAGGTAATAAAAAAAGCAAAAAACATTGCTTTAATCTGTAGGAACAAAAATGTTTATTGCAAATTATTACTTTATCTGGACATAAAAACATCAGAATGTGTTTTGACAGTTAACTATGCAAAGTATTTCAGATTTTGCAAATAATTTATGGGTAAATTTGTAAATAATTTATACATGTCAGAGCTAACACGCCTCCCCACATTTGCACTGTCTTCTTTTAAAATAGACATCAATAGGCCAGCACATCTAGACACCTATGAACAGTTATTGATAGATAAGGCCATGTTAAAATCTGAATAGTGTAAAGAATATGTTATATTTTAAGGCCTTTTGGACACAGTTAATACTTTTGAGTAGATATAGTTATGATCCTCTTAGTAAAAAGAGATAAACAGCCACCAGCGATTCCAATTATGGGTGTACATCCAAGGAAATCTAAAGCACTAATTTGAAAGAATAAACTAGTATACTCTTCCATAGTCATTGCAGCTGTATTAACAAAAACCAAGATATGGAAGCAGTCCAAGTGCCTATCAATAGATGAGCAGATTAAAAAGAAGTGGTACATATCCTATCTAATAAAAGAGTGATATGCAAATTAACCATTCCTTCACTACACCACAAGCCATGCACACCAGCCACACCCACTAGCCAATCAGGAGAGAGTATGCAAATTAACCCCGACTGAGATGGCTATGGCCACTGAGAGAGCAGGAGGGAGGCTTGGGTTTCCACGGAGATGGCAGAAGCCAAGCTTTCCTCATACCCTGGCTGCCCCAGGCCTCCACTCAATGCTACAAAGTTTCAATTATAGATAAATAAATCCCAACAAAAAATGGCCGCAGCCACTGAGTTGGAAGAGCAGGAAGCTAGGTTTGTCCCGGGTGATGGAGGAAGCCAAGCTTTCTGCAGCCCTGGCCTGCCTGGCCCTCCACTTAAGGCTACAAAGTTTCAATTATAGAAGATAAATAAATGCCAACAGAAATAGCTGTGACCAGAGAGCCAGCAGGAGGCTTGGTTCCACTCCAGGCTACATAGTTTCAATTGTAAAAGATAAATAAATCCCAGCTACCAGGGCCTCCACTTGGGTCACTGGGGGGTGTGGCCAGCCTGCAAACCACCACAGGCCCCTCACCCAGGCTACCCCATGCCCCAAGGAAACCCCTACCCTGTTCCAGGACACCCTTCAGGGCAAACCAGCTGGCCCCCACCCATGTACCAGGCCTCTATCCTATCTAATAAAAGAGTAATATGCAGATTGACCATCACTCCAACACACAAGATGGCTTCCCCCATGTGGACACTAGATGGCCACCACAAGATGGCCATCAGGGGAGGGCAGTTGTGGATGATCAGGCCAACAGGGGAGAGCAATTGGGGGGAACAGGCCAACAGGGGCAGGCAGTCAGGGGTGACCAGGTCTGCAGCGGAGAGCAGTTAGGGGCAAACAGGTTGGCAGGGGAGCAGTTAGGCATCAATCAGGCTGGCAGGGGAGTGGTTAGGGGGTGATCAGGCTGGCAGGCAGAAGTGACTAGGGGCAATCAGGAAGGCAGTCAGATGAGCAGTTGGGAGCCAGCAGTCCTGGATTGTGAGAGGGATGTCCGACTGCCCATGTAGGCCTGATCCCATGCAGGGCTGGGCTGAGGAACACCCCCCACCCCCACCCTCCGTGCACAAATTTCATGCACCAGGCCTCTAGTCTTATATATATAAAATCCCAGCAACTGAGCAGGAGAACAACCAAAATGACCAGAACAGTGGTCGGCAAACCGTGTCTCACAAGCCACATGCGGCTCTTTGGTCCTTTGAGTGTGGCTCTTCCAGAAAATATCACGTGTTGCCCCCCATGTACAGTGCACTTGAAACTTTGTGGCCCATGCGCAGAAGTCAGTTTTCGGCTCTCAAAAGAAATTTCAATCATTGTACTATTGGTATTTGGCTCTGTTGACTAATGAGTTTGCCAACCACAGGACTGGTCACTCTGACGCACACTATGACAACTAACTGGCCCGATCTGGGCCCAATAGGCCACCCCCAACTGCCTGCAGCCCCTCCCCCTGGTTGGCCCCACCCCCAGTCAGACTCCTCACCCCAATCTAGGACAGGGCCCCTCCTCCTGGCCAGCCAACCTCTCGAGGTCCTTCCCCCATAGGCCTCAATCATTGGCCAGGCTGAGAGAGCCCACCCATGCACATATTTGTGCACGGGGCTTCTAGTATAGAGTAAAATATTACCTGGCCATTTAAAAGAATGGAACCTTATCATTTGTGATAGCATGGATGGATCTTTAGGGGATTATGCTAAGTGAAATAAAGTCAATTAGAGAAAAATAAACACCATATGATTTCACTTTTATGTGTGGAATCTAAAGAATAAAATATATGAGCCAATAAAATTGAAACACAATCATAGATACAGAGAACAGACTGATGGCTGCCAGAGTGGAGGGAATTTGGGGGACTGGGTGAAAAAGGTGAGGGAATTAAGAAGTACACATTGGTAGTTACAAAATAGTCACAGGGATGTAAATTACAGCAGAGAAAATATAGTCAATAATATTGTAATAAGTATGTATGAGTGGGAATATGGGAGGAAACACTTCGTAAATACAGTGGTACCTCCAGATACGAGTGCCCTAACATACAAGATTTTTGAGATACGAGCCGTTGAGCGAGCGATTTTTGCTTTGAAATACGAGCAACATTTGAGATAGGAGTAGTCGTGCGGATCGGTCGGCTGCACACAATCCACCAGTTTACCACAACTCGAGCATCTCATAGTTTCCCACGCCTCAAGATTATAGAACTAATTAAACTCGTATCTCGAGGTACCACTGTATATGATTATATAACCCCTATGCTATATAGCTGAAACTAATACAAAGTAGTACTGAATGTAAACTGTAATTGAAAAAAAAATCACAAAAATTTTGTCTGAGAATAGGTTGTTACTATTGGATTTATCTTCTTGATTACATAATATAAACTATTTCCATAGTATCTGATGTTAAATGCTGGCTAACACTCTTCGTTAATTCTTTTACAAATAAGCCCTCATAAAATACAAGTTTCAGAATGATTCGTCTTTCCTACCCCCCCACCCCCCCACCCTTGCTTTTTTCCATAGGTCTAGAGGGTTACATTTGTATGAATGAGTCTTCTGGGGAATGACATCACTATTTTATCACAGATGATTCATACGTTCCAACTCCATGGAACCCCTTACGATATCCACTCTGTAAAGATTATGGCCGTATCAGATCATTCGTGTCTCACCCACTTTAGGAGTTTATGACTGAGCTTCTAAAATATAACCTCCCGAGCAGATGTCAAACACCGAGGCCTCACCTCACTTTCATGGAATGGAATGACTGTCGTTGGATTCTGTTGGGGGAACAGAATCTGTCTCTGTTTTTGTGACATTTTTGGTTTTAGAGGAATCTTTTTCCGCTCCCTCAGTAACATTTTGTCAGTCACTGTCTCTCCTCGGGATTGTGTGAAAAGGAGAAATACATTTGCCTTACAGCCCTCTTCATTTGCCTCACTCTCAGCAGTGCTTACAAAGAAAAAGTTAAATAATTTAACTATGTAAGATGAATGATAATAGAGGAAACTTACAACACTCAGATTAACTCTGAGAGAAGATTTTTTTTTTTTTTACTGATGTGGATTTTGGTGCTTTAGATATGAATTTCAGACCAGAATATAAAGTACTAAGAAATCATTTATGAAGTGTTATTGAGTTACTAAGGGAACCACAATAGATTTGGACATTTATGAGACTAGTAAGTAAAGCCATATATCCAGAGAGCCCTCTGAGAGAGCCCTCAGGTGCAGTTTACTAACACTTATTACGTGGGAAAGCTATTTCCCTTCCATTTCTTTCATTCCCATAAACTATTACAGATACACAATAAAGTTCTTTAAAGCATTTGGGAAGAAATTTATGTAGGCAACTCGCAAACAAGTTCATCATTCTGTTTCTGTAATGGTTCAAGGAAAAGCAGTTTATGTAGCAAAACCTATGTGAATATAATTAGAAAAATGTGTACCTCATAAGTGTTGAGATCAAAAGAAACACATTTAACATTTTTGAGAGCCCAAATTGCTTGGTTTCTCACATAACATATTCACCAGACACACAGAATCACTCATCATTTGTTGGGTTTCTGTTATCTTTTCATTCATTTTTTTAAAATATTGCATTCATTTATAGAAATTCTTTTGCTCATTTATATGTACTTAAAGTTAGTACAAAGTTCTGTGAGCCAGGAGCCAATGCCAACATGGTCTCTGACTTCATTCAACTTATAATCTATTAATCAGGAGTCTGGCCCGAAACTCAGTAGAGAAAGTCAAATATGTGGTCCTTGCTGTGTAGTGAGGGAATAAAATACAATGACACCATGATGTAAATGTGTAAGAGATAGTGTGAGAGTATACTGTAGAGAACTTTCTCAGTTTGGAGATTTCACAGGAGGCTCTCTGGAAGAAATTTTCTGTATTTAAAAATATATATATATTTTTAGGCTCTAGTTGTTTTGGTTCAGTGGATAGAGCGTCAACCTGTGGACCAATGGGTCCTGGGTTCAGTTCTGGTCAAGGGCATGTACCTCAGTTGTAGGCTCTTCCCAGACCCAGGTCTTGGTCATGATGCATGCAGGAGGCAACCAATCAACGTGTATCTCTCACATTGATATTTCTTTCTGTCTTTTCCTGTCTCTTCCACTCTCTCTAAAAGCAATGGAAAAATATCCTCAGGTGAGAAACTATACCATAACAATCACATTTTAATTAATTTAATAAACATTGGCCATTATGTTCAAAGTATTGTGCTAATAATAGAGGAACATAGGAAGAAAAAAGGCAAAGCATGTTCCCTAAGGAATTTCATAGTTTGATATGCCTGGTTTATGGATTCTGTTGGGACAGAATTATACTGATAATTATAATTAAATGACTAGTTTATGGAGACAGTCGCGAGAGAAAAGTAAATTACAATAACAGTGCCCGGGAACCTACAGACAAAGAAGTATCACCATCATGGGAAATGAAGTGCTTGGAAAGATTTACAAAGGAAGGGTTTTTATATTCAAGATAAAAACAAAACAAAACAGACTTTTCATTCCAGAAAGGTGGAGAGATAGAAGAAAGGGTTTTGCATTTTAAAATATTCCTGTAAGAGATGCAAAACCGAATTGTAGCCTTAGAGAAAATGTTTGAAAACTGCGTATCTAACAAAAAGCGAGTATATCGAATATAGTAAGAACTGCAAAAACTTAAGAGTAAAAAAATATCAATCAATACAATCGGAAAATGTGCAGATGATGAAGACATACATGTCACCGATTCACTAGACAGGTATAGAGGTAACACAAATTGCATTCACAGATGTTCTACCTCATTATATTATCACACACCTATCTGAATGGCTAAAATAAAGTCATTAGCTCACCAAATGCTGTGAAGGATGCAAAGAAACCCTATACTTAGGCATGGCTGATAGATATATAAAATGGCATAGCCAAGACCGGTTTGGCTCATCGGATAGAGCGTCGGCTTGAGGACTGAAAGGTCCCAGGTTCGAATCCGGTCGGGGGCATGTACCTTGCTTGCGGGCACATCTCCACTGTGGGGCATGCAGGAGGCGCTGATCGATGTCTCTCTCTCATCGATGTTTTTGACTTTCTATCTCTCTCCCTTCCTCTCTAAAAAATCAATAAAATATATTAAAATGGTATAGACACCCTATTTGCCATACAAATCAAGATGAGTAGCTTAAACAACAGAAATTTGTTTATTATAGTTCTGGAGTCTGCGAAGTGCAGGTCAAGGTACTGACTAATTCGGTTTCTGATGAGAGCTCTCCTCTTGGTGAGCTCACAGCTGCCATCTCATTGTGTTTTCACACAGTGGAGAGAGAGAGAGTTCTGGTGTGTCTTTCTGTTCTTATAAAGGCCCCAGCCCTGTAGGATTAGGGTTCCACCCTTATGACCTGTTGTTCGACCTTTATCACCTCCTTCAAGGTCTTCTCTCCAACTTTGGGGATTAGTAGTTCAACATGTGAATTTTGAAGGGGAGGGCAGTTGGCAGGGACCAGATTTGCAAGGGAGGGCAGTTGTGGGTGATCAAGCCTGCAGGGAATGGCAGTTAGGGGTGAACCGACTGGCAGAGGAGGGAAGTTGGGGGTGAGCAGGCCCACAGAGGAGGGCAGTTAGGGGCAAACAGGCTGGCAGGGGAGCAGTTAAGCATCAATCAGACTAGCAGAGGAGTTGTTAGGGGGTGATCAGGCTGACAGGCAGAAGCAGTTAGGAGCAATCTGGAAGGTGAGCAGTTGGGAGCCAACAGTCCTACATTATGAGAAGGATACCCAACTTCCCGTTCTGTCCATAGCAGACATTTTGTAACACAATTAGGCACTTTCTTTAACATCTAGACATGCAGCTACCATTGATCCAGCAAGTATGCTCATTGGCATGCATTCCACAGACATGAAAGCTTACATTCACAGCAAAACCTATGCATACATGTTTGTGGTAGCTTTATGTGTAATCGTACCCAATTGGAAACAACAAAAAGTCTTTCAATTGCTGAAAGACTCCATGCCCTGTGGTGGTTCACACCCGGGGTATGATTCATCAGCATAACAATTGATACACCACTTGCATGAGTTTCCATGTTATTTTCCGTGAAAAAAACAAAACAAAAAACACTCCCCATAGGGTACAAACTGTATCATTCCACTTATATAACATCCTTTAAGTGGAAAAATTATAGAAATAGAGAACAGAAGTGTGTTTGCCTTTTAACAAGAAGAAGGAGAGCGATGTGATGATGGCTGGGAAAGGCATTGAGAAGGGTCTTTATGGTGGTGAAAATGACCCATGTTTTGTCTGTATCCATGTCAGCTCTTCCTTGTGCTGTTGTACCGTAGTTTTGCAAGGTGTTATCAGTGGAAGACATTGGTCAGGGGTACATGGGATCTTTCTGTATTATTTCACGTAATTGCACGTGATTTTACAATTATGTCACAATAAAAAGGTTAATTGAAAAAAAAGGTAAGGAAAAGGTATCTAGCAGAGAAGGACATTCTAAATGGAGCTAAAATAGAAGCTAAAAAACATTTTAGAAAGAATGTGAAAGGCACGGTGGAATAAATAGTGAGATGATTACTTAATATACAATATGGGGTAGGGGAGATTACAGATTTAATTTGGGAGAATGTGGCATGGCCTCTTTTCACAGAGTAGCAGAACTAGCAGAGATAACTCTGATACCTCGGTTTTGTTTAGAAAATGTAAATCTGAACATTAGAATAAAGGTCGGCAAAGGGTTCTGCCATTATCTTGACAACCTTCAAATGGAGTCATCTCAGAATGACTGACTCCTGATAAACTCGCTGGGCTAAAATCAATACTCAGTCCTCCGCTTATTATGCAAAGCTATACAAAGCACAGGACACTTTGATAACATTTTGCATCCTTCTGAGCCACGGGAAAGAGTATGAACCAATTATCTCATCATAGAGTGGTAACACTTAAATAAATGGTGCATCCAAAGGATGCACTAATTTGCTTGTACTACATTGTGATAAAGATTGTGACTTTTAAAATGTTCTTTTAAGCGTACTTTCCGGCTTTTAATACGGCCCAAGGAAAACGATGACATTGGCTCTGTCTGTATGTAGACGGAAGCACACCCATCCATCCTTAAGAAGCTGAGTCTGCAATCCAAAAATTAGTCTTCCTAAGCTGCTGCTTCCCGGTGACGCTGGCCAGCGAGGTACCTTTGGTCAAATTGCAGAGACTCAGCCATCAGCACTGTGCTGACAGTTATAATACCGAATGGATTCCGTGTAACCAGCCCATTGCTCTTTAGAATTTGCAATGCTAGCAAGAGCACGATGTATTTTTGTAGGTAAAGTCAGCAATTGTAGCACTAAAGTGCACTTTGGAACGAAGAGGAGAGTGGCACTTCGGAGACCATAACTGCATTTTAATGATGGAACTTTATGCTCTCTAAGCATAGGTCAAATCTGAGAATCAAGGCCAGAGGGAAATATTAGAAGAGGAGGTGGTAGCATCTATAAATCTCCTGCTCGCCCAACAAAAAATACTTTAAATGACATCTTATTTTATCTGTGAAAGCGGAACCTGGGGATTGCATATAGAGAATATTATAAGGTCAGATGTCATCCTATATAATAAAAGGCTAATATGCAAATTGACCGAAAGGGGGAACAACCGAACAGCAGGTCGCTGTGACATGCACTGACCACCATGGGGGGGGGGTGTGTGGAACGTGGCCGGTGCTGGCCACAGTGGGACAGTGGAACAGGTGAGTGGGGGCACCAGACCAAGGCAGGGTGCTGATTGCTCTCATCTGAGTGAGCTTCTGGTGGTTACTGAGAATTCTTTGCTCCCATATGTCAAGGTCCTGCCAGGCACTTGCACCTGCTCATACCTGCAGCCAGCACTAGAGCCACTGCTTGCACCCACTGCCAGTGCCTGGTGCCAGTCCCGGTCACTCAGCGCCATTAATGGGTGTGAGTGGTGGATGCCAGGCCTGATCACCCCTGAGGGCTTCTCCACCTCCCCCTGCTCTTGACGAGTGATCCGTGCAGTAGCTGCCACTTGCACCCACTGCTGGCACCAGCCTCAATCACTCCACATCATCAGTGGGCTCAAGGGGGGCTGGTGCCATCAGCACATGTGAGCAGTGACAGCGAGACTGTGGCTGCCAGCAGACAGGGGCCTGGGGGCTGCAGCAGGAGGGGCTGGGTGGGGGTGCAGAGGATGGGCTGAGACCCACCCCTGTGCCTACCTCAGCCTCCTTTCAAGGTGCATGAATTCGTGCACTGGGCCCCTAGTGTGTGTGTGTGTGTGTGTGTGTGTGTGTACTATATACTGGGCCCCTAGTGTGTGTGTGTGTGTGTGTGTGTGTGTGTGTGTGTGTACACACACACACACATATATATGATATATATGTACAGTGGTACCTCGAGATACGAGTTTAATTCGTTCTGTAATCTTGAGGCGTGGGAAACTATGAGACACTCGAGTCGAAGTAAACTGATAGGTCTTGTGCAGCCGGCCAATCTGTGCGATTACTCCTATCTCAAATGTTGCTCGTATTTCAAAGCAATTGCTCACTATGGCTCGTATCTCAAAAATCTCGTATGTTAGGGCACTTGTATCTTGAGGTACCACTGTATTATGTGTAATATATTTAAGCTCATATATTTTCATAAGCTCTAATATGTAAATGACATGTTCTGCTTATATTTTATGCTCAATTACCCTGTTAATAAACATATAAAAATCTTAAAATAGTAGAAGAGGATTAATATGTTAATGAATAGTTGTGGTATGTATAAATAAGCAAATTGAGTTGTGAGTCTATGGGGAATCCATGGTCCAGATTAATAGAATTCCTGAGAGTGAATTCTCCTCTTATGATAGGTCACATCCCAAGTGTGGTCCCTGGGGCTGCAGCATCAATGTGACCAAGAGGGAGTTAGAGATGTAAATGCTCAGATCCAGCCTCAGCTGGGCTGAATGAGCATCTGTTTACAAGGTCCCCCAGGGGGTTGGTTTGTGTACTTGAGATGTGCTGCTCTAGGATGCAGATCCTTCATTTACATACTAGAGATAATATCTCCATTGCAGGATGCTTCTGAGTGACAAGAGGGTAAAACACATGAAAGAGCATTTTCAGTTTCTGGAAGAAAAAAAGCCAGGATTCAAATTAGCCTTGGAGAACACAGTAAAGATCACCCGTTGGTCTCTGCTGAAAAATAACACTAAACCACCGTCTTCCAGCTCCAAATCTCTGAGGTGCTGGCCATTCCTTACCAGCGTTCTTGCTCTACATTTCTGTCACTAGGGAGCCAGCAGGACAGCGGAAGGCAGGAGGAGGGCAGAAAGGACTAGATATTTCCTTTGCTTTCATTCTTGTCATCATCATCTCAGCACCCCAAAAACACCCTTCACCTCAGCAGCAGCTGGCGTTTCCAGCCTCCAGCTTCTCCTTTTGATTTGCTAAATTGCCTTCTCCAAGTTTTTATAACCCCAACCACGGCCCTCTGTTCTCCCAACCAGAGGGAATGGTAGTCACTTCCTGTAGTGACCATTTCTGGTTAATTCGGTGCTTGCTTTTTTTTGCTCTTCAGCCCTTGCACACGAACATAAGAAACTGCCTAGATTAAATCATATCTCTTGAAATGCGTCGTGTAGTTTTGGTTTTCTTGAATAAATTTTAACGGGTATAAAAGGTCAACAAGCCGGAAGAGCTCAGTATAAGACCTGGTGTGTAAACATATGTTTTCTGAATGCCTTCAAAGGCATTATGATTCTTTTGGACGATTTGTGGTTCTCTTTAGGATTTAAATTTTTCTCCATTGTGTCACATAATGTTTTAAAAACATTCTGTTATCTCTAAATGGACACTTTGCTTTAAGCTCATTAATACAAAATGATAACAGGAATAAAAATAAAAATTAATGAAATTTATTAGGTACTATGCCTTTAAGAAACATATTTTTATTGATTTCAGAGAGGAAGGGAGAGAGAGAGAAACATCAATGATGAGAGAAAATCATTAATCTGCTGCCTTCTGCACACTGCCCCCTATTGGGGATTGAGCCTGCAACCTGGGCATATGCCCTGACCAGGAATCCATCAGTGACCTCCTCAATCATAGGTCCACACTCAACCACTGAGACACACTGGTCTGGTTTAAGCACTAATCTCATCAATAGCAATTTAAATGGATTTCACATTTAATCCCCATCACAATCCTATGAAGTAGATTTTATTATGATTCCAACTTGACAGATGAGGAAACAGATTAAGTAAATTTGCACTAGGTCTTATTTTCAGGGGATGTCTTATTTTTCCATGAAGAAGAATACGGTACACATTTATTATTGAACAAAAAAAAAAAAAAAAAAAAAGGAAATTTATTACCTGTATACGGTACGATAGGAGTTGTCATCACAAACCAGCTCACTGATTGGCCGCAGCGCAGCCGGAGCTGTTCAGGAAATGTGAGGTCTCTTTAAATCAGGAGTCAGATGCCTTACAGTAGCTTCGGGGGCCTTATATTTTGGGGAAGCCTTATTTTTGGGGGAGGCCTTATATTACAGCGAGAGGCAAAACTGGAAGTAGGTCTTATTTTCGGGATGTCTTACTTTTGAGGAAACAGGGTATTACATTTCAGGCATTATTGTAAGTTTTTGCGTATACTCATTTTATACAATATTTTCCTTATTTCATGGCTGAAGAGACAGAGGCACATTACAGATGAAGAAACATGCATAGTCCTGCAGCTAATAAGGGATAGTGTGTACAGCTCCTGCTCATAATCACTACTGATTTTCCAGTGATATCATCCCTGAGTGTAAAAGGACAGAGCTACAGGAGGCATTAAGCGATCCACATGTGGCAAGACCTTATCTTTCCTGGACAGTGTCACTGGCAGCTGCAGGTCTCCTTGTGTTGTTTTTGTTTTATTTCTTTTTTATTTTACTTCTTACCAATAATTCTATAGTGTTGAAAGTATTACCTATGTCCCCCTCTTTCTCCCAATGGCCCTCTCTAGCCCACCCCCTCCCCCTGCCCTAGACCCTCATCACCCCATAAATGCCTGGCCTCATCTGTATCCATCGGCCATGCATATGTGCATACGAGGTCTTTGGTTGATTTCTTCCCACCCCCACTTTCCCTCCCCCACCTTCCTTCTGAGATTCCCCACTCTGTTGCATACTTCCATGTCTCTGGATCCACTCTGTTCATCAGTTTATTTTGTTCCTTAGATTCCACATAGGAGTGAGATCGTGTGATACTTGTCTTCTCTGACTGGCTTCTTTCACTTAGCGTGATACTCTCCAGGTCCCTCCATGCTGTCTCAAAGGGTAAGAGATCCCCCTTTTTCACTGTGCAGGTCTTCTTTTAGAACTTTGAGAAACCAGGGAACGCTTTCCTAAGATATTACATCCTGTGCTTCTCACCTGCCCTTGAGGTATCTTCACTTCCAAGGATTCTGTTTGCTGGGTTAATTAGATTCAGAACTAAATCTAACCTTAAAAGGTATTGCTGTGGATCTGTGTGTGTCAGGGTAGCCCACAAGTGGCAAAAATGCGGCATTTTTATCGCTGCTTAGGCTGAGCTGCAGGCTCTATTCTTTATTTCTCAGCTTCGTCGCCCTGTTTTCCTCTCTGAGCTGTCTCTCCCTCACAAAAAGCGGCCGCCTATTTTAGTCATCTTTTGAAAAGGAGGTTAATTGGATGGATTCTGTTCAGTTCTGGATAAATGCAAACACCGTTGTAAATTAAGCTGCTTTCTCCACCTTTGCCCCTCTTCTGTCTTCTGTATCCGCCAGGGTCATCTCATTGTCAATGGTACACTCTTTGTGCATTTGCTAAACTAGCTCTTGCAGGAAGCCAGAAAGATAACCACATCGCATTTCTATCTTCCCAATTTGGCAGACCCCTTTCAGGCAGGCCACCTCATGGGTCACCTAGATGGCTATTGATACACTTTTATTATTTTTATATTGATTTTTAGAGAGAGAGAGAGAGAGAGAGAGAGAGAGAGAGAGAGCGCAAGAAGAAGGGGAGAGAGAAACATCGATGTGAGAGCGATACATTGATCACCTCCTGCACACACCCCACCATAGATTAAGCCCTCAACCTGAGCATGTACCCTGCTCGGGAATTGAACCAGCAACCTTTCGGTGCACAGGATGATACCCAACCATCTGAGCCAGACAGGGCACTGCTATGCTTTTAAAAGGGGTCCAGCACTCAGTAACTTGTTGGAGCTGCAAGCCTCTGAGAGACCCCTGAGTAGCATAGCTCCCGGTTTCTCAATGCTATTCCATGGGGCATACTCAAGGAACTAGAGAAAATCCCTGAGTACTAGCTTCTAATATTGACCAGACCTTTTCACTTAGTACTTAGCCCTACGAGTTTGCATCAACTGGCTCTGGTCAGCATCTCTTCCCTGTGGAAGGCAAGCATCATGATTGACATGAGTAGAGCATCCTGACTATCCAGCACCACAGAAGGGAATCTCATTACTTTCTCAGGACTCAACTCACATGCTGCTTCTCCTAGGAAGATGTTTGATGAAAGAGACAGTGAGACATGTTTCCATTCCACAGAACAGGCCTGCACACACGAGAGGAGGCATGGTGTGTGTGTTTTTTTCAGAGTCTTAGGATGAAGACCACCATAGCTTAGGCGCTCAAAAAAAGGTTTGTTAATTGAAAAAATAAGCGGGTGCAACTTTTTATTTTGTTTAGCTCATTTATCCTCTTGTGTTTTGCTTAGGATTTAGAGGGCTTTGTCTTATCTTGACTTCTGTTTCCTTATTAGAAAACCTAGTATGGCATTCTTCTTATATAAGTGTTAAAGTCTGTGTCCCTAGTATGGCATTCTTCTTATATAAGTGGGAGTCTGTGTCCCTGTGAATGCAGGTGGACCCTTTAATGATCATTCTTCTACTTTCAAATTGTATGCAAACTATGTCATTACTAATCCATTTGGAAGTTTCTGGGGACCAATATCAGACTGACATTATGGTAAGGTTATCCAACTTATTATTTTCCCCATCACAGAGCATCATAAGTAAAAGTATGTATCACACGCACTGGGGTGAACAGAAGAGTCTGCTCTTGGCTGTCCCAGGGAATAAAGCAACCCATGGGTCAGCACTCTCATCACTGGTTGCACCAGCATGCTGGGCATCGAATTCAATCGAATTCAGATTTGATGATGCTATGGACAAGTGAGAAACCTGCCTTCATTCTCTCTCTCTCTCTCTCTCTCTCTCTCTCTCTCTCTCTCTCTCTCTCTCTCTCTCCCTCTCTCCCTCACTCCCTCTCTCCCTCTATTTTATTCAGCCACCTTTAGATAACATTCTCTCAAAACTTAGGTACATTTTACCTATACATAGTGAATGAGCTTCAGGAAATCAGGAACAACAGCGGAGCCAAAATGCCAGAGGAAGACAAATTTCTGAATGGTTCCCAATCCCTAGCAAACAATCTTCACAGATAAATTCTGGTTAACGTACAGTGCATTACCTGCCCTATTGACTTCCGGTCCTGCTCTTTTCCTTTCTTGTATAGACGGAATTGGAAATACCCTTCACATGGGCCCTGGCATACTGCAGGTGCCTTCAGGTGCGGAGCATTTATCTATTGTAGGGCGCTCTAACCTTGTCATGTATACCTGTTATTCTCAAATTTTGTGTGTGTGTGTGTGTGTGTGTGTGTGTGTGTGTGTGTGTGTGTTTCAGACATGGACAGCCTCATTTGTTTCTACACTCAGCTTCTTTCCCTTGTGTTAAGGATCTGTGGTGGGCACTAATTGTTTCACATCCACAAAAACTTCCTGTCTTCTTCCTTTAAACAGTGCGCTATTTTTCTCAGCAGGGGTGAGCCAGGTTATTGGTCTAAAGATAGACATGTCACCACAATGGGGGAGAAGGGAATCCCTGGGGAAACATATTATTGTTTGCATGTTCTGAGTGGCTGGATTACTTTTATCATACTTCTCCACGCAATTATTTTCTTTTCTCTCTTCTCTTACATTAATTTAAGAGCTTATCAGTTGTTTCACGCATAGTTTCAATCTCTGTGTTTCTTTCTCTCTGATGAGGATAAACTCTTCTATGAATAGTAGAGGTCTAGCCGAGACCGGTTTGGCTCAGAGCATCGGCCTGCGGACTGAAAGGTCCCAGGTTTGATTCTGGTCGGGGGCATGTACCTTGGTTGCGGGCACATCTCCACTGTGGGGCGTGCAGGAGGCGGCTGATTGATGTCTCTCTCTGATCCATGTTTCTGACTTTCTATCTCTCTCCCTTCCTCTCTGTAAAAAATCAATAAAATATATTTTAAAAAAATAGTAGAGGTCTATTCTTTAATGTATTACACATTTTACATGACTCAGAATGTTTCACAAGTACCTTTCTACAGCTGTCCTTTGAAATCAATGCGGGAAAATCTGAGAAGCATATTTTGTTTCCACCCCTCTCTCTCTTGCATTTTTACATGAACCAAACATCTTCACAATTTTCCATATTTTTCCCAACCTATCGCCCTTTACAGTCGCTAAGAGGTGAGGCTGAAAGTTGTCAGTTCCATGTAAGAGAATGACCACCGTGGCTTGAAATGACATTTGAGTGTACTTGTCTCTGATAATAAAGAAGAAAATAAGTTGTTCTTACCGAAAGATGATTGTACCTGACAAGTAAAGCTTGTGACTTATTAATAATTAAAATTTCTTTTCTGTGTTCCGCTACTGATGGAATATTTAATTGCTTTTTCAGTCAATACCAATGTACCATATATTATTCATTAAAGATAAATGTGGTATAATGGCCTTGAATTGCAATGTGTGACAATGAGATTACAAAGGACATAAAAAGTTGATTTATTATTTAGGAATTGATTAAACTTCGCTAACCGATCTCAGTAACTAGGTTAGCCCACCAGATCTCCACAGTGACACAGATTTTTAGTTTGAAAATGCTACTAAACTAGCTGGGGGCTAGGTTTAGTCTTTAGCTAGGAGCAGAAACTCAAGGCAGTGTTCACAGTGAAGGATCTACTTCCGGAGAGGATATGAGTTTCTCAGAGGAGAGGTGACATCCAGGAAAGGGCTCACATTTTCCAGGCTCACTTTCTTTCCATTGGGAGACCCTTGAGGCTCTTGCCATTAGCACATATCATTACAGCTGAAGGGTCATTAAAGAACTCCATGATTAGGTGACTTTTTCCCATCTCAGGTAAGTTGGTTGAGTTTTTAAGGGCTTTATAAATGATTTGTTCCCTTTTTGCTCTATTCTTCTGAATCTTTATGCTCCCATGAGGGCCGAGTATCAGGAATGAGTGGTCTTTGCTTCAGTTCTCTTTGTTATTTTCCTGCCCTCGGTGCTACCAGCAATGGAAACATCCACCTAAGAAATGACCTCTTCCCTCTTTTCAGGACCTAAACAGTCTTTTCATTACAGACTATGCCACCTGCACACCTTGAAAGCCTTTTATTTCCTTCTATGGAGGTAAAAAGACGTAGGGAGAGAGAGGAAGAATAAATGCCCATTCTAAGGAAGGAAGGTCTCTAGGATTTCTCTAGTTCAGTGGTTCTCAACCTGTGGGTCGCGACCCCTTTGGGGGTCAAACAACACTTTCACAGGGGTCGCCTAAGACCATTGGAAAACATAGATACGATCCATAACAGTTGCAAAATTATAGTTATGAAGTAGCAACAAAAATAATTTTATGGTTGGGGGTCACCACAACATGAGGAACTGTATTAAAGGGTTGCGGCATTAGAAAGGTTGAGAACCACTGCTCTAGTTGATTCATGTCCTAAATGTGACTGATCTAAAGCCAGAGACGTAAGACTGAGTTTGATGTAGGTCAGCTTGCTATGGCTTTTGAGAGCAGATGGACTTGAACCTCAGTATGCAATACATCAAATTGAAGGCTTGGTTAAAACAAACAAACAAACAAACCCACAACTATTAATTTTTAGAAACATTTATTGAGTGACTATTGTCGATGAGACCAAATGTTAGATTTGTAGCTGATTATGTGATAATGGACTAAGATTTGATAAACAAAAATGAAACAAGGAACATAAAGAAATTTATAATGGGACAGACTTTCTGTGAAAATTCTCTAGTGTATGGATATTAACTTTTTTAAATCGGACAAGATTGGAATATGTTGATATTTGCTAGATAAATATTTTGTTAAATTTAGGATGTTGTAAAAAATCTGTGCTCATTCTTACCCAAAGCCTTGGATAAAGTATGGACCCCTATAGAAGATTTGGGAGAAAGTTTCATTATTCCATTCTGGATTTCAATTAATTATCCTCACTTTTTAAATTTTTGTTTCTTTTATTAAATTAATGTCAAGCACATGCTCAGAGCTCAGCTCTTCTCAATGTAAGAGGAAAATGCACTTTGCAACACTCAGTTTTTGCACATGTCTGATATTTCAAGGTATGATCAGGTTTCATTGAATTGATTCAGAGAGCTTTAATGCATTACATTTTAAGCTGCTTCTTCTGCCTAATACCTTATTACTGCATTTCCTTTAAATTCATTTGTAAAACTTTTTTTACACTATTTAGGATTCTGAATATTCTCTGGACATTGTAGGGGATTCTGTGTAGGACTAGTTACTCCGGCATTGGTCTCAGAAACATTAGACCTCACCGAGACTGGTTTGGTTCAGTTGATAGAGCATTGGCTTGCAGACCGAAAGGTCCCAGGTTCGATTCCGGTCAAGGGCATGTGCCTTGCTTGCGGGCATATCTCCACTGTGGTGCATGCAGGAGGCGGCTGATCGATGTCTCTCTCTCATTGATATTTCTGACTTTCTATCTCTTTCCCTTCCTCTCTGTAAAAAATCAATAAAATATATTTATTTTTTTAAAAAGAAACATTAGACCTGCTTTTCAAAGATAAACTTTATTTTCTCTTCTTTCTTTGATCACAGATCTCATAATTTCTAGTGAAGTGTGATTTTAAATCACAGCCTTTTATTATAGTTTGGATTCATACTTACTCATGAAATAGTATGAACTGTATTGTTTTTAGGTGCCAGATACTGTTCTAAGTACAGCGATGCAGTGATGCAGAGGTAAGCAATGAGGAAAAGGTTCCATTCTTTTTTTTTTTTTAATATATTTTATTGATTTTTCACATAGAGGAAGTGAGAGAGATAGAAAGACAAAAACATCAATGACAGAGAGACATTGATCAGCCGCCTCCTGCACACCCCACACTGGAGATGTGCCCGCAAGCAAGATACATGCCCTTGACCGAAATCGAACTGGGACCTTGCAGTCGCAGGCCGATGCTCTATCCACTGAGCCAAACCGGTCTCGGCAAGGTTCCATTCTTACATCATGCATAATCTCCAGGGAGTTGGCCAGACCAGTAGGGAAAGCCATCAAATGTAGCCATTAGAATTTTCATAGATTTATAAGTCCTATGAAAATGATGAAACCAGAAAGTGTGGTGCGCAGTAGTAGGGTGTTTATTTAGATTTAGTAGTGAGAGGAAGCTTTGCAGAGATGGCGCTGTTTAAGAAGTCTGATTGACATGAACGAGCAATGATCTGGGAGCAGACAGACTAACACATGCCAAGGCCTGGGGAAAGGATCAAGCTCACAAGTTCCACATACAAACCAAGGAGTAGTGTGGCCGGAAAAGCAGGAGTAAGACAGAGTGCCTCATCTCTGTGCCCCACCACCAGGCCCTGAGCCCATGGTTCTGTGCTTCTTTTAGAAAGTGACACCCAGGGCAGCAGGAGTAAGGGCCAGGGAAAGAGGAGTACAGGAGGCAGTAGAGCCGATGTGAAGATTCTTATAAACGGTCTGATAAGAGTGATTGTTTGCTAGAAAGAAACCAGCCTTTGAGAAATCTCGTGAAAAAGAGAGGCTCAGGCTAAAACCGGTTTGGCTCAGTAGATAGAGCATCAGCCTGTGGACTGAAGGGTCCCAGGTTCATTTCAGGAAAAGGGCACGTACCTTGATTGTGGGCACATCCCCAGTAGGGGGCGTGCAGGAGGCAGCTGATAGATGTTTCTCTCTCATTGATGTTTCTAACTATCTCTCTCCCTTCCTCTCTGTAAAATATCAATAAAATATATTAAAAAAAAAAAAAAGAGTGGCTCAGGAGTTGAGCTTCCACCTATGAACCAGAAAACCATGGTTCCATTCCCAGTCAGGGCACATGCCCGGGATTGCAGGCTCCATTCCAGTAGGAGACATGCAGGAGGCAGCTGCTCAATGATTCTTTCACCTCTTTGGTGTTTCTAGCTCTCTCTCCCTCTCCTTTCTCTCAGATATCAATAAAAATATATTAAAAATGAAAGAAAAAAGAACTCAGAGAAAGAAAATGTAAAATAAACATTCATTATCTCCCTTTATCAATTGAGGCAGCTTATTAAACTTCTGCACTTCTAAGAGGAGGTCTTGTTTTCTCTCACTTCAGCCTCAGGAGAGAGGCCTGAGGCAGTGGCACCTGGCAGGACATGCAGGGGATTTCTGTCACGTGGACCTGAGGCAATCCACTCAGGACATCCCAAAGCTGGTGTCCACAGTGGCAGCTAGAACGACAGACTGAAAGGATCAGAAATGCCAGATAAACCGTTTATTGCAGAGCGCAGCATTTAGATGGCGTAGCAAGGGCCAGCCACTTAGGGTCAATGGTGCCAAGTCTTAGAGGTCTAAAATGTTCTGGTACAAAGTGCAGATTTTAGCCTAAGTATGTTGGAAGCAGACAGGAGGTTATTAATCAGGGCCACGACATGATCTGTCCTATGTTTTAAATGGCTTGCTCTGGCTTTCATGTGGAAATTGCTGGCCAAAGGGCAAGAATGGAACAGATCCACCAGAGCAGGGGTCAGCAAGCTATAAACCGTGGGTCAAATTCTGCCTCTCATGTTTGTGAAAATTAGCGGTTATTGGAACACAGCCATGCTTGCTTATTTCCGTATTGTCTACTGTTTTCACGCGACTTCAACAGAGTTTAGTAATTGCAACAGAGACCGTATGTCCTGAAAAGCCTAAAATATTTACTGTGTGGCCATTCACAGAAACAATTTTCTGCACCCTGTTTTAGACTAATCTGCCCACTCCATGGTCTGATTGTGCCACTGTCCCACTTAGAATCCTTAAGTAGCCAGTTACCAGCTCTCTTTAAGATATATTATTACAATAACATTGAATATGCACTGAGTGGCCATATTATTATGATCTATGAATGCATATTAATTTGGCCACCCGGTGTATATTCTATATAATACAAGGCTAATATGCAAATTGTTCCCTCGACCAGGAGTTCGACCAGCAAGTGGGTTGGCCAACCGCCCATGTCCCCTCCCCCTGCCAGGCTGGCTGGACCCTACCCATGCACGAATTCATGCACTGGGCCATACACACATACACACACACACACACACACACACACACACACACACACTTACACACACACATACTGAGTGGCCAGATTAGTATGTGTTCAGAGAGCATAATAATCTGGCCTCTCTCTCTCTCTCTCTCTCTCTCTCTCTCTCTCTCTCTCTCTATTTATATATAGATAGATAGATAGATAGATAGATAGATAGATATAGATAGATATAAAGATATAGATGTAGATAGATATGAGAGAGAGAGAGAGAGAGAGAGAGAGAGAGATACATCTATAAGCCTTGGAGCGAGGCCAGTAAAATTCTTCTCTCATAACCTTTGGAAGGAATGAACCCTTCCAACAGCTTGATTTTGGATTTCTAACCTTCACAACTGTAAGATAATAAACTTCATTGTTGGAGCCACCCAGTCTGTGATACATACTTTGTATGGCAGCGCTAGCAAACCAATGTAATTGCTATCACGTATTGTCCTTTTATAGGACGATGTTGCTGTATTTTCTCTTTTGATGTCTCTCTAATAATACGAAAAGTTATCAGTGTTGTTTACTTCTCAGTTCTTTTTATGGAAATGGCAAAGATTATAGTTGAACGGGCAGGGGATATATATGCAGCAAGAGTTATAACCCCACAGTAAGCTCAGAGTCTGACGTTGGAATTGAATCTTACCAAACTGAGTCATAACTCTTTTCTCTACACCTTTACTATTATAAGTGTGGTCCAGAAACCCTTGGAATAAGCATCACCTGGAACTTAGAGAAAAAAACAAAAAGCAAACAAACAAACAAACAAAACAGAACATTTCAGGCATCACCTCAGATTTACTGGATCAGCATCTCCACTTTATCAAAATCTTTAAGTGATTAATATGTACATTAGTATTCAGAATCCTGAACATCAGATAGCAGCATTGTTTAACAGGCAAAAAAAGAAAAAGAAAAAGAAAAGGGGTGGGGGTGGGGAAAGGAATGAAAATTCTCATTACCTTTGAAAATTCCTAAAGTGACATTTTGAATTGCCACAGCTCGCTTGTTGGAATGTTTAGCAGGTCACGAGTACAACTATTTGATACACAGCTGGTTTGAAATCAATTACCTGAAGCTGAAATGCCTCTCAAGACTTAATAATGTTATAATTGTCCTTAATTATTTCATTGTGACTGTCTCCTGCCCACTTGTTGTACTTGGGTTCTTGATAAATGGTGTCTCTAAACCAGCAAGAGCCTTTAGCTTCCCCATTGCCAGATACATGACACAATTAACTTATAGCTATAGTCTCTGAATACTTGGACACCATGAATATATAAATGATACCAATTAAAAATGAGGCAATAAAAAAAAAGCTAAGGGACTTCTGGTTCCATCAATTCACATTTGTCCCCCTGAAGTTCACCTGTAATAATGTTGTTCATAGGCAAAATTTGCACAAAAGACTTGAGTCTTTTGTTGAAAGTAGTATTTTGCATGCATGTAATTTGTGCCTGTATTTTAGATTATCTTTACTGTAAGAGGAACCTTACTTTATTTTTGTCTCTGAAGTTGTGTGTGTGTGTGTGTGTGTGTGTGTGTGTGTATAAATTTATTGATTAAGGTATTACATTTGTGAAGATGTATATTTTTGTTGGCACTAGAACATGGGAGAGTTGTCCTTTATCTTCTGTTTGAGAAACACATTCAGATAAAGAATGAAAACCTCACTATTTTTACCTAGTGGATTGAGTGACACAAAATTCTCATTCATTAGTAGTCGGAGTGTAAATTCATAAAAAAAAACGATCTGGCAATATTTACTAAATGCATAATTATACATATCCTTTTATTTAGCCCTTACCAAGAATATGCCTTTATTGATTTGTGAAAGAGAGGAAGAGAGATGAGAGAGAGAGGGAGAGAGAGAGGAAGAGAGAGAGAAAGAGAAACATTTGCCTCCCATTTACTCCCCAACCAGTGTTGGAACCTGCAACCTGGGTATGTGCCCTGAGGGAATTGAACCTGTAATCTTTTGATGTATTGGATGAGGCTCCAACCAACTGAGCCACCAGGCCAGATCTGTATGTGTCTTTTGACAATACAATTGGACTTTAAAATGTTTTCAAGCGATGTACTTGCATAGGGTCACAATTATGTGTGAAAAGGGTTATTCATTCCAGTATCCACCTAGCTAATGAAAGAGTAATATGCAAATTGACCATACCTCCACTACACCCACAAGCCATGCCCACCAGCCAATCAGAGCGAGTATGCAAATTAACCCAACTAAGATAGCTATGGCCAGAGAGAGAGCAGGAGGAAGGCTTGGGTTGCCCCTGGCAATGGAGGAAGCCAAGCTTTCCTGGCTGGCCCAGACCTCTGCTTAAGGCAACAAAGTTTCAATGGATGTTGGAGCAGAAGGCTTGACTCTGCTCCAGGCTACAAAGTTTAAATTGTAGAAGATAAATAAATCCCAGATTCCAGGGCTTCCACTTGGGTTTCTAGGGGCCATAGCCGGCCTGCAAACCACCACAGTCTCTCTCCCAGGCCACCCCATGCCCCAAGGGCACACCCACTCTGATCAAAGACACTCTTTAGGGCAAACCAGCTGTCCCCCACCCATACATCAGGCTTCTATTTTATCTAATAATAGAGTAATATGCAGATTGACCATCATTCCAACACACAAGATGACTGCCCCCATGTGGTCAAAAACCCTGCCCCCATGTGGACACAAGATAACCAGCAGGGGAGGGCAGTTGGCAGGGACCAGGCCTGCAAGGAAGGGCAGTTGTGGGTGATCAGGCCAGCAGATGAGAGCAGTTAGGGGTGACCATGACAGGAGATGAGAGAAGTTGGGGGTGACCGAGCCTGCAGGGAAAGGCAGTTGGGGTAGACCCATGCCTGCAGGGGAGGGCAGTTAGGGGTGACCAGGCCTGCAGGGAAGGGCAGTTAGGGGCAAACAGGATGGCAGGGAAGCAGTTAGGTGTCAATCAGACTGGCAGGGGATTGGTTAGGTGGTGATCATGTTGGCAGGCAGAAGCAATTAGGGGTAATCAGGAAGGCAGGCAGGTGAGCAGTTGGTAGCCAACAGTCCTGGATTGTGAGAGGGGTCCCAGATTGGAGAGGGAGCAGGCTGGGCTGAAGGATACCCCCTCCCCTGTGCATAAATTTTGTACACTAGGCCTCTAGTTTTTTATACAGACAAACATTTAAAAAGTCCTAAATGACTATAAACAGGAATTATTTTTAAAAATTTTAGTAAACCAAAGAATGTGCACTATACAAGTTACACAAAATGACACAGTTTAGTGTCATTTACTGGAAAATCTATTTTTGAGGGAAAAATTGATCAAGTGTGCTATGTATACCACTATTTTTATAAAAAAGAAAAAAAATATTGTGCCATTTTAGCCGCTCATATATAAATAAAACATAGTTGCAATGATATTTGAGAAACAAAAACAGGTAGGGAGAATATATGTACTCCAATTTGCTTTTTGGTTTTGAAAGCATTCAAGGAGAAACTTAATTTAAAAACAACAACAACAATGAATATGACATCCCATTGCAATATTGTATGATATCGGATCAATAATGGAATGTCGTAAAATAATAATCTAGTTGCTACTCTCTACTCTGTTAAAGCCATTGCCCAAATTCTTCTAACTTACGTTCAATTATTAAAACTAAGCAAGGTATTTATTTTAGCCTTCTGCACGGTGTAGGTACACACTGCGAATGTTCTGGGCTGACTTTACACTTGTTCTGAATTGTAATGAACATGGCCATCTTAATCTCTTTTGCTTGTTTGGTTCCTACCGTGTTCAATGTTTGCACAGCCACGCTGTGCTGGGCCGATACTGGCGGAATAAGCTGCATGACTAATGAGAGATCCCCACTGTTCCCCAAACTTAAAGCTGCTTCTGGTTTATGTCTCTTTTGGCCACTCCTTGCCCTCCGGTAATTAAATTCCCAGCACACTTTCCTTTTCAGCAGGGTGAGCTCCAGGTGTCGGCCACCCACAGACCACCTTCCTGCTGGTGATTAGCCCTAGTTTCCTGCCATAATATTCTCCTTAGATCATGCAGGTGATTAATCCAGGCAGAAACACTCGATGCTCATTTGAAAAGAAAATGCTTCGCAATCATTTCTGAGTATTTAGAGGAGCAAAGCAAAACAGAGGAGAGAGAACATAATAAACTAGCACCTGGTGCACAAAAATTTGTGTACTCTGCGGGGTGGGGAAGGGTTCCTCGGCCTGGCCTGTGCCCTCTTGAATTTTGGGAGCCCTTGGGGGATGTCCAGCTGATGGCTTAGGCCAGCTCCCTGTGGTCAGTTGGCTCTGCTGCCCATTGCCACCCTGCCACTGCTGGCTGTCGCTGCCCCTGATCGCTGTCCACTCCCTCTGCTGCTGGCACTCGCCTTGGCTGGCCTGGCGGGTTCCACTCACTGGCCCTGCCCCCCACTGATGGGTCATTTTGCTGTTTGGTCAGTTGCCTATTAGACTTTTATGATATAGGATAAGCTTCCGTGAAGGTGCTGTGTACTATGTTGGGTAATTTGCTTATAGAACTATGTAAATTCCTTTCTTCCCTTCTCATATTTATCAAGTCATAATTCATACAGGCCAGCTTTTTTCTCTACCGGAACATTCAAACAGCTCAAAGGCTGTTTTGCCTTTCTAAGCCTTTGGGCATTTTGTTTCCTCTGACAGGGAAGCCCTCTCCCTCATCAGTCTTCCAACCTCCTACTTATCCTGCAAAGAGATAGAGCTTTTTTTTTATCCTAACCTGAGGCTATTTTTCCATTGATTTTTGAGAGAGTGAAAAGGAGAGACAGAGAGAGAAACATCAATGTGAGGCAGACACATCTATTGGTTGCCTTCACACACGTCTCAACCAGGGCTCTGGATCAAGCCTGCAACTAAGCTACATGTCCTTGACCTGAATCAAGGCCATGACCCATTAGTCCACAGGCCCACACTTTATCCACTGAGCAAAACCAGTTAGGGCAAGAGAGAGCTTTTTCAGTGACACCTTCTGGAATTTTCTCCTCTATGTCTCCCTCCTTGATTTGCGATATTGCTATTTAAACACACCCATATTCTTGAATTCCTGGCATAGCATTGATTTTATTTGTTCCTATACTTAAAGAACCCATTTTAATAAATCTTTCTAAGAAGAGACATGTATTCAGATTTGCACACTTTATTCTTTAAAAAGAATAGGTTACAAGTAGAAAATAAGTTACACTCATACATTTTATGATTCACTCTTATTAAAAAGTATACTTAGCCCTGGCCGGTGTGGCTCGGTGGATAGAGTGTCAGCCTGCGGATTGCAGGGTCCCATGTTCAATTCCAGTCAAGGGCATGTAACTTGGTTGTGGGCACAGCCCTAGTGGGGTGTGTGCAGGAGGCCGCTGATCAATGTTTCTCTCTCATCGATGTTTCTGACTCTCTATCCCTCTCACTTCCTCTCTGTAAAAAAAGCAATAAAAAATACTTAAAAAAATAAAAAGTATACTTATTACATTGAAATTGTCGCATAAAGTATGAATCATAGTCTATGAAGTGGTGGTTATATCCCTGAGAAAGGGTGTACTTTCAAGACCTCTTTCAAGAAGATACACTTCTGATTAACTTCTCTCCAAGTGGAAGGAACACTATTTTGGTTGAGGAGACTCGGGAACATAGGTCAGACCATGTTCATGAAAGGGTCATCACAGGGCTGTGAAGGGTCAGCACAGGTCAGCCCATTGCTATTTCGCCTCTTTCTCTGTTGAAACTGGTGTGCAGTGTGGATCTAGATTTAGTCCCCAGGCTCATTTATTCAGTCTTGTCTAACTCACCAGAGATTTTCATTGGTTTGTGGAGCTGGGAAAAAGAACTTGGGATTTGATATTAATTTGCTCTATTTTTTTTATATTATATTCTTTAAACACCTTGTGTGGCTCAGGAGCAAACCAGCCTAAGGCATGAATCTGAAAAGTCTGGCTTTCTCACCATTGTACCCTCCCAACCGAATCCCAACCTCAACCTTCCTTCTGAAATATGGATAGTCCTTTAGTCCTTTAAATAAGCATTAGAGTAGAGTCCTATTATATTTATTTCTTCTTTAATATGTTTCCATGCTATCAACATAGATATATGTTTTGAAGCTTTTGAAAAGTTTGAGCTGGCATAGACACCTTCAGGCTAGGATTGTCAGTGGTACCTATCACTCTTCATGATCAAGGTGTAGAAATTCCAGGATTTGAAAGGATAGGAATTGGGAGTTAGTGCATTAGCATGATCAGCATGTCAATGTCAGCGGTAGGAGTAAGAAAAGTTTGATACTGAGACCCCATGAGGTGTACATTATTCACTAAGGAAATTCTCAAATTCTTTATCAAGTCTTCAAAGGCCTAAAAGTCGACAACACAAATGGTTCTTAAATTGTAGAACAAAGCTAAGCACAGACTATTCATTCAATAGAAACCTTTTTTAATTGATAGATTGCAGAATTGAATGCTTTATCTTTTTAACACCTGACACAAAAATAAGAGTGTACCCTAATTTATAAATTTTGAAGATTTTTCCCCCTTTTCATCAGCAAGGATATTTGCCAAGGGATAGGGGAAATCTTATTCCAAGATCTTGAAGACAATTTATACACCAAAATTCAGGCTTGACTAATCTTCAAAGAAATATATGTCATTAGTGAAACCCTGAATAGAATATGAAACTTGGTAGGGTATGAAGACTTGTTTAAAACTTAATCTTATACTTATTCCCAGAGGCTTTGATAATAGCATCATTTTGGAAACCAAATGTATAAAGCATAAAAAATGACCCTCAAAGGACTTTATACTCAGGCTGATCTACATAGCTAATTTTAATATCAAATAGCAAATGTAAAAGAAAAGTCTTGAAGAACCATCTAGCGAGAAGGCACTTACAGTCAACATGAAATATCAGATAATAAAAATATTCCTTTGGCAGGAAATTAACTTGTTATGCAGAACTCAGAAAGACATGTATGCTTTGGGTTTCCTTAAAGACAAGGATGTCTTTGACTCTTTGACATACATGTACCTGGGTTAATAATTTAGAATTGTTATGTGTCATCAGAAATATATGTCAGGAAGAAACCAAGATGGTGGCAAAGGTAAACATCTAAACTGCTGCCTTGCACAACAATTTCAAAATTACAACTAAAAGACAAAAAGGACATCATCCAGAATCACGGGAACGCTGGGTGAATGGAAATAATACAACTATAAGGAAAGAGAAAAGCACATTGAGACTCAGAGGAGCTGCAACAGGCAGAGGTACTGAGATGCGCACGTAGAGAGGACTGGCAACTGAGTGTGACTCTGGCTTTCTCAAGAGGGAAGGAGACAGAAGCTCCCAACTGAACTCCAGTTCCGGCTGAGACTCTGGGAACACAGACTCATAAGGGGTGAAACGAGAAAGAGAAAAGCACACTGAGACTCAGAGGAACTGTGGAAGGCAAAGGTACCGGGGCATGCACGCAGAGAGGGCGGGCAACTGAGTACATGGCTGGCTTTCTTAAGCGGGAAGAAAACAAAAGCTCTTGACTGCACATACTCCAGTTCTGGGCAAGACTCTGGGGACCCAGACTCATTCGGGGAGAAACTGAACTGTCTACCAGCAGGCAGAACTTGAGGACAGCTTTCTCTCAGAGGTGCTTGCAGCGATTATTACAGGACACTGAGACACACGGGCCTCTAAGGGTAGGGGTGATGGGAAACCAAAGCTGTCTGCTCCATCTTCAGACTCCACCCTATCCTAACTGAGCACAGAGGCTTTTGCAAGTCTTGTCTCATAAGGGTTTCTTCAACACAGAAGTTCTCCCAGAGTAGACACAGCTGATCCTCACAGCCTATGAGCATGGAGGTCAATTCCTCCAAGTGATACCAACAACACTCAAGGTTCAACTACAAGATTGTGCACATAGCCTACAAAGGGATGCACCAAAGGTGTCCATCTCAGGTAACTGGGGAGGCTGAGCCACTGGGCCCTATAGGACACCTAGCACACAAAGCCACTCTATCAACTCAGGGAAGCAGCCAAAATGCTGAGATAAAGAACAGATTAGAAATGTAGGAAAGCAAATGACTGGATATAGAGTTCAAAACCACGGTTATAAGGTTTTTTAATAATTTTCTAGAAAATATGGATAAATTTAGCAAGACCCAAGAGAAGATGAAAAAGGGCCAACTAGAAATTAAGCATACACTGACTGAAATAAAATAATATCACACAAAGATCTAACAGCAGACTAGAGGATTGCAAGAATCAAGTCAAAGATTTGAAATACAAAGAAGCAAAAAACACTCAACCAGAAAAGAAAAAAGAAACCAAAAGTGTAAAACAGTAACCTCATGATAAATAAACACACCTTAGATTCTCTGAGGAATCAGATAAATAAATACACTTTTTTCCTTGAAAGAGTTATCTAAATATTGGGGCCACTAGATATTCCTTATCAGTGGATTCACACCATGTGTTTTCTCTGATTCCATCCCCACCCTATTCCTGCATATGATCTCCTAACTCTTTTCCTGGACTCTTTGATTATGTAGTGGGTTGAACAATAATCTTGCAAAGACATGTCCAGGTACTAATCTAGGTACCTATGAATGTGATAATTTTTAGAAATAAGGTCTGTGCAGATGTAACTGAGTTAAAGGTCTCCCGATGAGAACATCCTATAATTAGGAGAGACTCTAAATCCAATGTTAAATGTCCTTATAAGAGACAAAGAAGAGCACACAGAGACACAGAGGGAAAGGCCAGGCAGGCAGAGATTAAACCCATTAAGCCACAAAATGCCCAGGATTGCCAGATGCCACCAAAAACTGGGAGACAAGCACGGATTGAGTTCTCCTTCAGAGTCTCCCTCCAGAAGGAGCCACTACTAAGGATCCTTTGATTTGGGGCTTTTCACCTTTAGAAATGTGACATCATGAATTTCTGTTGTTTGAATCCACCCAGTTTGTGGTACTTTCTTACCCCAGCCCTAGGAAACTGATACGGGATCCTTAGGAACCTTGTAGGATTGTGGCAAAGATTAGATAGGCTTATATCTGCAAAATCCTTAGAACACTGTGAGCTAATGAGGATTATGTGTGTTGGACAATATTAAATTCTCAAACATGTTGACCACCACACTCCACAATCTATTCCCTTTTCAGAATTGTTGTGAAAAGAGATGATCTTGATTCAGAATGCATCTTTGTCTTCACTGTCCAAGGGAAAGATATGGCAATGAACCAGATGCAACATTAAGTACTTCTGTAGACTTCATCTCCTTAAACTCATCAGAACAACAAAGTGGAAATTTTTAATAGCCATTTGATGCAAAGCAAGGTATGCGTGATGAATTGATTTTACTAAGTGTTAATCGTACAGGCTACAACTGGTTCTCAAACCAAGGCTTCCTAATTTTAAGTTCAATGAAGCTGCCTCCGATTTTGTACATTAAACCTGGTTATACGGACTCATTAAAAAAATACCGTATTTTAGAAGTAATGCTATTGTACATTTTTTAAAGGCAATCAGTATCCAAATTACCCCGAGTAAAATTTTTACAACCATGAAATTGTTTTACAACCATGAATTGTTAAATTCGCGTTGGCAACATCCTCCTGGGCTCTTTGCAGTCATAATTATAAATTATTTTACAACGCTCGAGTGTGTCATATCACTTTACCACTTAAATTTGCTATTTATCTTATTTTGCATTTAGTGTATGCGTGAGAAATCTCTTAAGTTTACCTACCAGATAGATCACGCGATAATATGCACAGACCCTTTCTTCTACATTTTTAAACCCAGTCTGGCTACGTAGCTTGTATGAGAAACAGCAGTTTGGTTTAAACAACCAAGATGTTAGCATGTACGAAGCATGGACCAGGGCTTTGCTGTGGTCTGATCAACACGTATGGGTGTTTGGTGTCACAGATAAGAAACCATGCAGAAAAGAATGCCTTCTGACTCATCACCCCTGCTTTCCCCAAAGGATCACATGAGGTTTTTTTTTGTTGTTTTTTTTTTTCCAAAAGGGAGGTCAAGAGACCCACCTAAATTTCAATGTCAGGATAACCTTACACAGGTCCTCTGCTATTTCACTGGCAACCGGTTCCCGTTTGTAATTGGAGTGAGATGGAGCTGTCATTGTTCGGAGGCAGGGTCCTTGGAGAATTGTTGTTCAAATTGGAAAGGAGTTTCTGCTCATTAAAAGCGAAAGAAACCAACTGTAAATAGCATGGCTGTTCCGAGGAACCACATGCTGGCCCCAAGGGCTGTTCTCTAAATCCAAGGGGGCACGGGATGGAGCAGGAAGCACGTCTCTTTCCATGTGCTATTAATACGCAACTCCTAGGAGGTCCCCAAAGACGCAGTGTCAAAATGGAGGTCTTTTGTTGGCCAAGGAAAGAACATATTGGCGTGGAAACTATTTGAATAAGACAACAGGGGACATAAGTCAGCAGCTGCCTTTCTTTAAAATTCAGTCTTTCTATATTTTTGTCTGTTTTTAAATGTTATTGCTCTGATGGATAACTACAACTGTTCATTGGAAATCTCTTATGTTCCTGTTACTTTTAAGCATTATCACATTTCATTCTAGTAATTACAGGTTAAGATCTTAGAGGCAAGTTTCTGAGGTTCAAATATCTTTGAGATTTGGCAGCTGCTTATTTAACCACCTTAATCTTCATTTTCCTCATTAGTAAAGTTGGAGCCATGACAGTGATATTTACTTTATAAGGCTATGGTCAGATTTGAATGAAATAATATATATAAAATATGCAAAAGAGTGCCTGGGATACATTAGCCACTTAAATGTTACTTATTGTCGTCATCTGTATTTTACAGATGAGTATATATACGAGAGAGGCTCAATACTTTCCCAAGACCAGTGACTGTGCTAGAGGGGGCTTTCAACAAAGGTAATCTTGCTCGGCTATTTTAAATTCTATTTTAGATTTTCATAGGAGCTTTGAAAGATGCAGTGTATACTCTAAGTGCTCAAAGGAGTGTAGTGTAATTAGTCATCTAGCTGAATCCAGATAGACTCTCTAACTTTCAATAATTTTTCATCTTTATATGTTTTTGTGTTTATCTCCACGGCATTAGTAAATTCAACATTTCCAATGATGTTAGCAGATGCACCAAAGGTCAATAAAGCAGGTACTAAGTTTCCCCATCTTCCACCGTGACATGCTGGAACTTCCATTGAGAATTTGAAATAAAATGGGCCAGAATGAGATCTACCAGCATTAGGTCTTTATGCATTTCCAGTGTACATGCCAAGTAAAAAATGTAATTTATTTATTAGTGAAACACCAGAAAGGCTCTGGGACTACTCAAATATTTCACCAACTAGAACAAATTAATTAGTCCACCGGATTAATTTGTAAGAAGTGCAAGGAAGGATGAGGCTGTGTTCAGTTTAAATTTCCTGAGGCCAGCACATGTCATAAACCAGTATTGTACTCATAGTTATTTGTCATATATTCGTGGTCTCCCCTAAGGTATAGCAAAAGCCTTTTCTCTTTGCTGAGTTTAGGTAAGAGTCTGTGCTCATCAAAATTGCTGAAAGACTGGAGATGTAATTAGTTATTCGAAGCTGTCTAGATTATACTGGATATCACTTTTTTAAAATATATATTTTATTGATTTTTTACAGAGAGGAAGGGAGAGGGATAGAGAGTTAGAAACATCGATGAAAGGGAGACATAGATCAGCTGCCTCCTGCATGCCCCCTACTGGGGATGTGCCTGCAACCAAGGTACATGCCCTTGACCGGAATCAAACCTGGGACCTTTCAGTCCACAGACCAATGCTCTATCCATTGAGCCAAACCAGTTTCGGCTCACTTTAAAAAAACAAAAGACTTTGCTATGGCTTATCAACTGCCATGTACATAACATAAACTCTGCTTTAGCAGCTCATTGAACCAAGTGCATACAGTCACAAGCAACTCCCACTGACTTTGCAAGTGTGTGCATAAAGCTAATTGAGGGCAGAGTCTTGCCCTTAGTAGCATTAGCTCGGGATTATGAACTCCATGTATTCCATCCTCAGATATTCATTCTATGACTTAATTACTTGTGTTAGGAGAAAAATTAAGTTTAGGGATGATTATATCCTAATTATTTATGTTTGAAGAAAAATTAAGTTTAGGGATGATTATATCATAATTATTTATGTTTGAAGAAAAATTAAGTTTAGAGATGATTATATCCTAATTATTTATGTTTGAAGAAAAAATAAGTTTAGGGATGATTATATTATATCTGTGTATGGAAAGGAAATGACACCGGTAACTTCAATATTGAAAACGGGTGAACTCTACAAATAAAGCACATCTGTAGCAGGTTATGGTTCAACAATAGTGCAGCTCACATGGTAAGAAATTAATGTAATAGATGTGCATAGAAATTAGTCAATGTTAAAAAAATGAGCAATGTCACATACAAAATTGATACATTCAGCTTCTACTTAAATATTATTAAACCTGGAAACTTTGGACCAGTATCTTCCATAGCCACCATTTCAATTTGTTAATCTAGAAACCAAGTTGGGAACTTGGGTCCTTCAGATTGGGACAGTTTGCTGTAGGCACAACCCTGCACACAATTTATGCATCAGCGCTTACGTGTATCCTGTTTCACCTATGTTTCTTTCCTGACCTTGCGCTCTACAACCTCTTGCTTAAAGCATTGGTCTCAAGAGTTTATGTGTGGGTACACTTCACTAGTTCTTTCTGATTTTACAGTGTCAATTAGAATGGGACAAATTGCAGTGTCAGGTGTGCTCCTTTTTATAAATATGCTCCCTGACAACATCGCTAATAACTCATGGTATTTATTCTTGTTGAGTCCAAAGATGGCTTCAGAATCCTTCCTAACTTTGGTGATCCAGGAAATAAAACTAAGTGCTCAGAGTCATCATATGCTATGTATGAGTTATCTATTGGCATGAAATCATATTATCACAAACCTGGTGCCTTAAAACATTACACATTTATTGTTTCACAGTTACTGAAAGTCAGTAGTCTGGATACAACTTAGTTGGGTCATTTGCTTTGGGATATTATAAGGTTTTAATCAAGATGTCAGCTGGGGTTGGGTTCTTATCAGAGGCCTGGCTCAAGAGGAATTTGCTTCCAAGCTCAAGTGGTTTTGGCAGCAATTCATTCCTCATGGGTTGTTGGAGTGAGATTTCAATTTCTTGCTATCTTTTTCCCTGAGCCTACCATCACTTTTTTTGCCACATGGACCTTCCCAAATTGGTAGCTTGCTTTTTCAAAACCAGCAAGTGAGAGAGCCTTTCCTCCTAAGATATATGTTCAATTGTAAGTACTGTAGTTATCCTATCTAATAAAGGAGTAATATGCAAATTGACCGTCACTCCAACACACAAGATTGCTGCCCCCATGTGGATACAAGAAAGCTGCCACAAGATGGCCAGCAAGAGGGGGAGGAGCAGTTAGGAGGGAACAGGCCTGCAAAGGAGGCAGTTAGGGATGACCAGGTTGGCAGAGGAGAAAAGTTGGAGGGGACCAGGCCCACAGGGGAGGACATTTAGAGGTGACCAGGCCCGCAGGGGAGGGCAGTTAGGGGCAAACAGGCTGGCAGGGCAGCAGTTAGGCATCAATCAGGCTGGCAGGGGAGTAGTTAGGGGGTGATCAGGCTGGTAGGCAGAAGCAGTTAGGAGCAATCAGGAAGGCAGGCAGGTGAGCAGTTGAGAGCCAGCAGTCCTCAATTGTGAGAAAGATGTCCAACTGCCTGTTTAGGGGATCGGGCCTAACTAGGCAGTTGGAAACCCCTCGAGCAGTCCAAGATTGGAGAGTGTGCAGGCTGGACTGAGGGACACCCCCCCCCCCATGCACAAATTTCATGCACTGGGCCTCTAATATATATATATATATATATATATATATATATATATATATACACATATATACA